>APFE031275316.1:0-14878 GCA_000404065.3 Pinus taeda | reverse complement strand
AATATGGGCCTTGAAGTATTTTATTTATTATCGAGAATGAAACATTCACACATAATTTTATATTGAACTATACATGCCTCTCTTAATTTAATCAATAACTTTATTTTTATGTTTTATTATTTAGTGAATATTTTAAATGCATGAACTTCAAATTACACATGAAAAACATTAAACATCTCTTATATTAATATATATAACATGATTATAAACACAATAAATATTCAAAAGCATCAAACATTGATTGATCTAGAAGACTACCCTCATGCTTAGTGGGGTAACATGTCCTTGTTCCACATCACTATCTAATAAGTAATCAGGGGTATCAAGCAAAGGTAAACATTAGATAAAGTTATCATAAATCAGTGTAAATATATGTTATGCTACATGCAAAACAAAATGAACTGCACAATTGAATGGATTATTTATTAAGTGAAACCCTCAAGTATTTATACAATATGAGACAATTGTCAGATTACAACTGATTGACTGGTGGTTTTGCTAACTATTGTAAACTAATATTTTACAATATTCCAAAGGCTTAATTAACATTCCCCCTTAATCTGAAGGGACATCTGACATGCCGAGTAACATTCTTAATTTTTCAAAATTTTCTTGTCCTAGTGCTTTGGTGAACATATTTGTTATCTGTTCTGAAGTAGGACAATGCGTTAGATGAATAAATTTGAATGCTACATAATGTTGAACCAAGTGATACTTTGCGTTAATGTGTTTGTTTCAATCATGAAACTTTGGATTCAAGGCCAACTATGTTGTAGAAGAATTATCGAAAAATAAAGGAGTTGAATCTTTTTGCTTCTCCTGTAAGTCTCCAAGTAAATTGCATAGCCAAATGATTTCTTTTGTGGCTTGAGTTATTGCAACATATCCAACTTCTGTGATAGAATCAACAAGGAAAGATTTCTTGTGTGACCTCTAGCTAATGATTGTTGATCCAAGATTCATCAAATAACCAGAAGTAGAGAATTCATTCTCCATATCACCATCAAAGTCATAATCTCAATATATAGTAAGATGGAAATCTGCAGCTCTGGAGTATTTGATGCCAAAAGATTGATTTCCCTTCAAGTATTTCAACACTCTTTTTGCTGCATTCCAATGACCTTCACAGGGCTTATGCATGAACCTAGAAAGTATCCCTACAACAAAAGTAATGTCAAGTCTAGCAGTAGTTAAAAAAATTGAACATCCAACAAGTTGTTTGTACTTTGTTGGATCATGAAATAGACTTCCTTCAGTGGAAGCCTGTTCCAAATTCTACTCCATAGGAGTAGAAACACTGATACAATCTTGCATTCCAAACTTGTTTAATAGTTGTCCAACATACATCTTCAGAGAAATGAAAATTTGTTTGGGTTGTTGAAAAACTTCAATTCTCAAATAATAATGCAATAGACCCAAATCTGTCATGTCAAATATTTTATGAAACCCCCTTTAAAAAACAATATATAACAATCATTGTTCCTTGTAATCGTCAAATCATCAAAATAGACAACTAGATATACATCAAATTTTCCAATCCTTTTGACAAATAAAGTTGTATCCTCTAGGTCTAAAATTTTGTAATTTAGTTTAAGGAGATGTTCAATTAACTTTTCATACCAAGAACGAGATGTTTGTTTCAGTCCATGTAATGTTTTGACCAATTTTTATACCTTTTTTTTTTTCCTTTGACAGAAAAACCTTCAGGGTAAAACATGTAGACACCCTCTTTAAAATTTCCATTCAAAACATTGTTTTCACATCCATATGATGTATCTTCAATCCCTTTTGTGCTACAAGAGAAAACAAATTTATCACTGTGCCCCATTTCGCTATAGGAGCAAAAGTCTCTATATAATCAACACCCTCCTTCTGAGCAAAGCCTTTAGCTACAAGTCTGGCCTTGTATTTGTCAAGTGAACCATCTCCTTTATAATTTACTTTATAGACCCATTTACAACCAATAGGTTTGATGCCTTAGGAGGATCCACCAACCTCCATGTATCATTTTTAATAAGGGCATCATATTCTTTCTTTATTGTGTCTTTCCATTCATCACAACTAGTAGGTTCTTCAAAACAACTAGGTTCATTAATTGTGAAATAATTACAATCATGAGAAACATTACCTGTAGAAGAACTTCCTGACTCATAATCATCATATTTGCTAGGAAATTTGTGAATACAAGTGGATCTTCTCAACTATTGCTGAGGTGGTTGTGAAGGTTGCTTATCTTGAAGTGAAGGTTCTTCAGGAAAACTTTCTGATTTTGCAGAAACAATATTATCTTCCAGCAGAAATATCTTCATGAATTAAAGATGGAAAACTCAGACACTGATCTAGAATGGGAATTCCCCGCTCAGTATCTGGAACTGTATTTTCAGATTCAATGTAAAATTTCTTGGATGCAAGTTTCTCTAAATGACCAAGTTGTCTATCAATAGTAGAGAAATCTATTGTAGATTCTAAAAAAATGACATCTCTGGAAAGAATAAATTTCATGTTTTCTTCATCATATAATCTATATGCTTTTGAAGTACTGGAATATCCCAAAAAAATACACTTTTGACTTTTGGCATTTAATTTGTTTCTTTGATCCTTAGGAATAAATTAATAACAAGTGGATCCAAAAAATTTAAAATGTTGAACTGTTGGTAACCTGTTGTACCAAACTTCATATGGTGATTTGTTGTTTAGTACAGAAGAAGGACATCTATTTTTAATATATGTTGCACAAAGTACTGCTTCTCCCCAAAACATCAATTTGGCATTTTTGAAAACATCATTGATATAACCATGTTGAGCAAAGTTCTATTCATCCTTTATGCAAAACGTTTTTTTTATGGATTATATGGAATATTAGTTTGGTGTTTGATGCCATTTTTTGTTAAATATTGTTCAAAATCTTTTAAATTATATTCACCTCCATTATCAATCCTTAAAATACCAATATTCTATTGATTTTCATTTGTAATCATAACATGAAATATTTTGAACATATAAAAAAATTGTGACGTTTCCTTTAAAAGATAAACCCAACACATCCTTGAATAGTCATCAATAAAGGTGAGTATATATTTATTTTCATTTGCATTTGGTACAGGCATAGGTCAACATAAATCAGAATGTATGAGACTTAATTTTATGGAAAATCTAGAAACATAATTATGAAAAGGTTGTTTACTATGTTTTCCCAAGATGAAAACATCACATGGTGTGAGCTTTCTTCGAATAGTGGGAATACCTTTAATGCCTGTGCTTTCATAATTCTAATGTTGTTATAGTTGATGTGACCAAATTTAGCATGTCATAATAAACTTGAAGATAAAATATTATCTTACTGCACTAACAAAGTTGAATTTGTAGCAGAATGTTTTATAGATGAATTACTACTCAAGTTCATTAGTGGGTCAGTCATAATTATGGAATTATCACTTGCTCTACAAATTTAAGTTATACCATAAAAAATATGGATTGAATGTCCTTGCTTTCTTATACGAATGAGTGACATTCAGTTCCTCTGAAATTGGGGAATATAAAGAACGTCCCTCAATCTGTAATCTGCTAAATGTGGAATTTTTAATCTAATTGATCTAATTCCATATGGTTTAACTTTAGAATTATCAGTAAAATACACAACACTATTAACATTATCACTAAAACATTCCAAAATATATTTCCAAAATATCATATGACAAGTTGCACCTGAATCTAAAATCTAACTGCCCTCCCTTGAAGAAAATGTAGTATTAAGAACATTTGCAATATTGAAATTGCAGTGAGCAACTATATAATGTGTAGACTCATTTGCTTTATTTTTAGCAGAAGATAATCTATGTGTCTTGTTACTAACTGACTCTTTCTTTTCACTATTAATTTTCTCCCAAGGAACCCTGCAATTCACTGAACTATGACCAATTTTACCACACCTATAACATCTAATATTTGATTTAGACTGAAATTTTTTCTATGTATGGTCATTTTGATGTCTATAAATTTGATTGTTGTTATTGATACTCCCTGTTCCTTTGAAATTATTTCTACCTCGACCTCTCGGGTTTTTTCCACCTCTGGCAAACTTATTTTGTGATTTATGTTCTTTTTGTGCATGGAACAAGGTTTCTGTATTCGCGGCAGAAACACACTCTTTCTTCCCAAGCACTTTTTCTCTTTTTGTAATTTTACTTACTAATTTATCAAAAGTAATTTCCTTTAGTTGTCTACTAGCTTGGAGAGATTCCAAGTAGTGAGAATATACATGGTGTAGGGCTTTGTTGAAAGCAATCAATTGTAAGTCTACTTTAACATATATGGCTTCTATATCATGGAAAATAACTTTTATTTTAGAAGGCAGTTTCATTGGATCATTTTCCTTCATTTCCAAATTAAATAACTTAAATAACAATTAAATAATCTCTAATTCTGAATGTGAATCGCAAAGTTCCCTTAAAATTTCTAATGTTGCATGTGATTTTTTACAAGAATGAATGTATCTACTGACCTCTTCTAAAAGTGATGTTGTAATCATAACATAGGCATTATTGTTCTTGATTTCCCAATTGGCACATTGTTTATCATCATCTGGAGGTTATGGTGCCATTTCTTTATCTTTTGCGTCTTTCTTTACTTGGAAAACATCTTGCCACAAATCATCAAAGATTAATGCACTCCTGAGTTTTCCTATCTATTATGGGTAATTTTCTTTCCCAGAAAGTACAACTCCAACCCAAGAAATTATGGATGTCATTTTATATCAAATCAATCTTTTTCTTCATAATTCGGAATAACTGTAAGATATATATGATTGTCTAAAAAAAAAACCAAAGATATCCGTAGCACGACCTTCACAAATTTAACAAAATCCAACCAATGTTAAAGAATCTCATCGATTAGTGTTGTATCGGACGTGAATTGATGGTCAAATAATCGTTAAAAATGTTTTACAACCTATAACACCCCTCCATTGTATGCAAAACTTTGATAACCTAAGCTAACAAAAGCTAGGTCTGATGTGTAACAAGAAAAGTAAATACTCTATTATGAAATAAATAAAATAATTTAATCACTTGGAAAAGTGAGACACCAAGAGATGAGATTCTTGCCAAATCCCATTCGTGAATGGGAAGGGATAATTCTTTCATGATAAGACTTCTAGATCCAATTCTAGATAAGCTTAATGGATTAGAGATAAATATCCATTAAGCTACTTAGCTGAAGAAAGGTGCTATGTTAAGAAAAATAGAAAAGCCTTGGAGGAGATAAAGGCAAGCTTTTATGAGGAAAAGCCTCACGGGAGATAAAGAGGAGCTTTTATGGGAAAATCCTAGGCAATTTGATAAAATGGTCCATAAAATTAGGACGCCGCTAATGGAAACCATATCATGAAGGATGGTATTAATTACCCATTGAAGAGATCATCAAGAGGCAATTGATCCATGGCAAGAACTCTCGGCTCGGGGGTAAACTAGTGGAAGAAAGTTCTAGGTTGGGTGGCGGTGCTCGATTTTTTCCAAGAGACTTTCTTCAGCTAAGCTAGTTTACTTCAATTGCTTGGGATGTACTGTATGTGGCCCCTTTACTCTTTTTGTTGTCACATCTTTAAACTTATGAGTATGATTGCATGGTGCTATCTTATGATTCATTACTCTTGGTGTTGTGTAAATTGTGAGTGTATGATGTATGAATAATCCTTGCTCTAAGATGATGGAATAATGATGATTAATTATGTGCGAGACAACTATGTATAAAGAGTAATTATCTTTTCAGATGTGAAATTGTATAGTCTATGGTTCAGCTTGTTTATGCCATAGTTACCAAATTCGAATTCGAATACGAATTCGAATTCGATACAATACGGAAATAATTCGACTCTATAAAATCTAATACGGAAAAAATTCGATAGTATACATGTTACAAATACTTAAATTTATTAATTTTTTTAATAAAAGTTATTTATTTAAAACTGAAATTTATTATTTTATAATTTTTTCTAATATAGAAGTTATAGTTTTTTATTATTTTTATATAGGAATCACTGATTTACAACCAATTTTCTATTTTATAATTTTTACTATCTATTTGAAACTAAAATTTACCATTTTATAATATTATCCAATATAGAAGTTACAATTTTTTATTATTTTTATATAGAAATTACTATTTTGCAACCAATTTGCTATTTTATAGCTTTTGTTAATTGAAAAGTTATTACTCTATATTTCTTGATATTGGGATTTATTATTTTTTAATTTTTTAATATAGAAATTACTATTTTTATTATTATTTTATTTCCAAACTACAAGTTTTCAATATAGTATTTCTTTTCTTTTATTAATTTTTCCCTATAACAGACTCCCTAAAAATACCATATTAGTTTTCTAGGGTGATTGGATTTCAAACTCAAGCCTCGGGTTACCTGCCTTACACACCACCATTGGCCTTGCTCAGCTCTTCATCATTTCTAACTGTCGACAGAATGTGGCGTGGAACAATCTTCGTCTTTCTTTTTATCTCTTGCAGCGTTTCCAGCCAACGAGCACCTCGGTGGCGAGATATTTTAGCAATATACCCAACAGAGAACTGAAAAGCTCTGGGAACAGGCTGGGAACAGGTTTCTTACCATCAGCTGATACCCTCATGCTCAAGCGATGGAAAAATGCTTCAGGCACCGTACCGAATCCGATTTGGCCGAACTTTTAATTGTATCGAACCGCTCTGGGAACAGGCTGGGAACAGGTTTCTTACCATCAGCTGATACCCTCCTGCTCAAGCGATGGAAAAATGCTTCAGGCACCGTACCGAATCCGATTTGGCCGAACTTTTAATCGTATCGAACCGTATCAGCGAATTTGCGAATTTTTTTTGCCAATACGCCCGAATTTGGTAACTGTGGTTTATGCTATGCATTACGCATCATGAGGTGAAATGCATCCTCAAAGGCATCGTTTAGCTAATTATTCATATTGCATAAGATATATGTCAATAATATTTTCGACTATGTCAATAGGGCTATGAACATGATTATGGCTATGCTAGTTATGGTATATTTCCGATAACATCCCATTAATGCTGGTGTTAATTCCTCATAGAAATGAAGTCTGGACGCTCAACTCCTTTTGGTTGAATGCCATGATTGATTCTGTTCTCCCAGTTATAGTTTATGCTTAAGGGATAATCTGAAATGTAAGTCTATTAATTGAATTTAACGGTCCACATCATGGATCCGATAGAGCATAGAAGGAAATTGTAGTATTGTACCCAGGGAGTATGTGACACAACCGATGAGAGACGTGAAAAATTCTACGACAATCGTTGCAGATCAATGATGACGTGAAAACCTTCTATGACAATAAACATTGGTGAGGACAACATATGACAGTTCAATCAACGTATGGTTAGGATAGCAAGCCAATCAAATTAACGGCGCGTGGACAGATTGATGTTGTGCGGCAACACCAAACTCACCGAACTTTAAGCAAAAGTGTTGTCTCGTAGTCGGTTTCGAGAAAACGACGCAGTGTGGAAATAGAGAACTCGAATCGTTTACTGGGGCACTTCGGTGGGTTGCAAAATCCGCCAATGGTGATTCCGTAGACCGCTCTTATGCACAATCAACCTTCGCGTGAATTCTGATTCCACTACATCTTACACACGGTCCACCATCCACGTCACACAAGTTATAGGCCAACTACACCAACTTTGCGTCCACCTCACAAGTTCACGACACAAACTTGTCCACTCACACATTCAATGGAGTTCAAACCAACAATAAATCATTATTCTGACTCTTCACCTTGCACCTTTGATACCACTTTTACAAGCCAAACAAAATGAATTCCACAATTTAATTGATTATTTATTAAGTGAAACCCTCACATATTTATACCTTGAATACCACTCTTACATGCAAAACAAAATGAACTGCACAATTGAATTGATTATTTATCAAGTGAAAGCTGCACAATTGAATTGATTATTTATTAAATGAAAGCTTCAAATATTTATACAATCTGAGACAATTGCGATGGACGAGTAATTTTGCTGACTGTTGTAAACTAATTCTATTCTAATATTTTACAATATCCGGATTTTAATGGATCCAATAGATATTTAGAAAATTCGAAAATGGCGGAAGTTAATTAGCTTAAAAAACATAAGTTCTTCGAGTTTTACAATTTTATATTTTTCAACTTGATATATTAATATTATTAAAAATAGACATTTGCACCCTACTTCAACTGCAAATATGCAATGACAATGTACATGCACCGACATTTGCAGCAACTCTGTCTACTCCTTGTAGATTGACTTCTTAACAAAAGGTTCGCTCAACAATTTCCGCCTATCACTACCGGGACTCCGACTTAGCTACAGAAATCCCCTCGATTGAAGGGTCGTCAGCACACTACTGCCGTGTCGCTGAAAATGTCTGGCGAGTACAACAACATCCGCAAGTAGGAAGCCATCTGCATCCAACGTTTCCCCAGCGCGAATACACGTATACATGTTATATTGAATGTCAGTACACGTTGAAATTGAATTTGCTCTTGCTCTTCCCAGCGCGACTACACGTATACATGTTATATTCAATGTCAGTACACGTTGAAATTGAATTACATCTTGCAGTTTCCCAGCGCGACTACACGTATATATGTTATATTCAATGTCAGTACACGTTGAAATTGAATTACATCTTGCTGTTGCTGTTGAAGGACAGTTCACTCACGTACTCTTTATGTATCACCTTCCAACATTTAGGCGCAGTTTTCCAACATTTACGCGTAGTTGCTGAATGCACATGGTTTGACTTTTAATCTTTTTCAAATGGATATTAGACTCGCTGATTTTATAGTGTAGTATGACGTGTAATTGAAATTGTGTTCATATGGTTCAAAATAAAAAATTTAAAAAACAAAAATAAATAAATAATTGTGCAAAATATTTAAATAAATTGAGAATTTTTTTTGGAATTTATCTTAATTTGTTATTTAAGTAGATATTTGGAGTTAAACAAATGCATGCCATTATCAAAACCAATATGAGAAGTCTAATTAAATCAAACTATGTAAAACTAGTGTCAAATGTCAAAAATTAAAAATTAAAAAAAAAATCACAATGGAAATTATTAAAAAACTCTCACTACTTTAAAATTAAGTCAAACTAATAAATATTTTTACCAATATTAATATAATCAATTAAATAATTTTCCAAAATCAAGAAATAAAATAATATTTTTTAAAAAAATTGAATTTAAGTTGTTTAGTCTATAAAATTAAAGTGGTCTACGAGTTGTTGAATACATTTATGCATTCAAAATGTATTATTAATAGTAAAATCATAATCTTACTTGAAATAGTAGTGAGGGGTAAAAAAATGGCTATTTTATCTATAAGTTATAGTAAGGCTAGTCTAAACTTATGGATGAATAACTACTTTTAGGGTATTTTTTCTTGGTTATTTAAACCAAATCTAATAAATATTTAAAAAAAACTTGAGTTTAAATTGTCTATTCTATAACATTTGAGTGCCATAAAAATTTCTCAAGATATTAAATCTATTTATGTATTTAAAAATATATTTTAAACAACAAAAAATAAAAATAAATCAATTCAATAAAAAACCATAAATTCTTCTAAATAAAATAGACCTATATAATTAATATGATATTCTCATGCTTGAATTCTTCTAAATGAAATAAACATATTTTATTATTTTATTAATATGATATTCTCA
Organism: Pinus taeda; assembly: GCA_000404065.3. Classification (NCBI taxonomy): domain Eukaryota; kingdom Viridiplantae; phylum Streptophyta; class Pinopsida; order Pinales; family Pinaceae; genus Pinus; species Pinus taeda. The sequence continues at coordinate 5,146 of APFE031275316.1, read as the reverse complement.
TTACAAATAAGCTCAACTATTGCAAAAACATTCTTTCAATATAAAAATCAAAATAAGCAATAATTATTCTAACTACTAGTGTAAATATTATGGATTTATTATTATGAAACGTTAATTCCAATGAAATGGTGGTAAAGATAGTTAATCTCTTGAATACGAGAAACAACAACATAAGCTCAACTATTGCAAAAACATTCTTTCAATATAAAAATCAAAATAAGCAATAATTATTCTAACTACTAGTGTAAATATTATGGATTCATTATTATGAAACGTTAATTCCAATGAAATGGTGGTAAAGATAGTTAATCTCTTGAATACGAGAAATAACAATATGGAGTTGTCTTTAAAGAGACTTTTTGGAAGCTTTTTTGGGTGGGTTTTTCTGGTCAAAATCCAACAACAATTTATTGAAATCGTAAGATTAATAGCTAATTTCTGCACAATCAAAGCATCACAGAGGTTTTTCAGGGTGTTGAATCCAAATATACAGTTAAAAAAACATTTTAAATAATAAAAAATCAAGATTTAACCTCAATTACCCGAATCTCCAAAAAATCGCACTAAAAACAACTCCGAACAAAAATTCTGAATATGATTTCTTATAAAACATAATCGATTGGCACAATAATCAAGGGTTGAATTGACATAACTGCTGAATACAAAACTATCAAATCTTTTAGAAACATAATAAAAATGAAAGGAAAAAGTAATGTGAGCCCAGTACCTTTTAAAAGAAAGACCATTTATTATTGTTAGCTCTAAATAGTTTGATCTTGAAAGAACATTAAGGGAGCCTAAGGGAAGCTAAAGGGATGCAATCATACGGGAAAAAATAAGTAATAGGAAGAAAGATAAAGAGTTTATGAAGTGGTTATGAGAAAGGAAGAAAAGGGAATTGATGACTTGATAAAAAGGATTTTCCTTTTCTAACTTTGTAAACCTTTTCATCAATTTTATTGAAAAGGAACCTTCAGTATTATTTTGAGGAAAATATTCGATTCTGTGTTATTTTGCTGATTTTTTAATTAGAATCACTATACTGTTGTATCTTTGTGTTATAGATTTTTATTTAAGAATTTGTATTTTATTTTATATTTTATATATATTATATGTTTTGAATCTTTTGAATGTTTTTGGATGTGTGAATGTAAAGATATGAAAAATAATGAGTTGATTTTTTTGTTTTTGTTTTTTAGGTGTGGTTGTTTTTTTGAATAAAATTTGTGTTCCAGAAGTGTGTATATATATATATATATATATTATATATATATATATTATTATATATATATATAACAATAGAATAGGAATGCATTTTACAAATATATTCTAAAACAATTTAGCGTTTTCTATTCCAAATTCATAATCCTTTAATAAATCTAAGTTTGAATAAATTTAAGTAATGTGGGTAACATATAAACGGATTGATATATAACATTTGGTTTCATCTTTGATGATGCTTTCTATTCACCTATCACCCTTTATAATTTTGATATATGAATAGTAATAATGCTTACAATAAACCATAATCCCTAGGATTAGGTATCTATCACTGCCCACCTTAATTCAAGCAGGTGATTGTGAGTGCTATCATCTTTCACTTCTCAATTTTCTTCTTAGAAGCACTTTCATGACTATTTATGTAATTTGTTCACTAATGGAATTGGAATAATGTATAAGACAAATTGTCATGGCCTCTACATGTTTTCAAGTCATGTGGTACTTCATGTTGATGTGCTTAGTTTGATCATGGAATCTAGGATTCTCAGAGAACTTGACTATATAAATGTTGTCAATCAAAACGAGAGTAACACTCACCTCTTTCTCCTACAAATCCTCTAGTATCTTCCTATGCCACACAATTTCCTTTGTTTCCTTTGCAATAAATACATTATTTTCCTATGTAGTGGAATCAATTGGAATAAATTGTTTGTGTGATGTCTAACAGATAGTTATTGATCCAAGACTCATGATGTATTCTAAAGTACAAGATATATTTTAAAGTGTGTGTGTGTGTGTGTGTGTATTAAATACCTCCATGATAACAGATCCAAAGTCTTGAATTCTTTTCAAGTACCTTAAAACTCCTTTTGCAGTAGAGAAATGCCATTCATAAGGTTTTTGGATAAACCTAGAAAACATCCCAATCATAGATGATATATCTAACCTTGATATTGGCTTACCTTCTTTTGATATTGGCTTCAAATATCACCACATTTTTGTAGCAAGAGGATTAAAAGAAATTATGCAAAATTTATTTCAGAACTTTGTAATTTACTTATTTTTGGAGATATTTGATTATGACTTACTTCAATGCCCATTTAGTAGTGAATATGTCCCATGTTTTTCATCTGAAAATCATTCTTTGTGGCTACAATACTTGTTTCATTGTTATCTATTAAAAAAATATAATTTACATACTGCCACAATATATAGAATAATTTTCTCAACTTCCTTGAAAATAAAAGTTCCACCATCAATCTTAAATTCATCAAAATTAATCTTGAAAAGATGCTCAATTATATTTTCATTGCATGCATAAGGTGCTTTTCTTAGGACATAGAAATACTTGATGAGCTTGTATACGTTTGGTTCTTGAACCTTTATAATAAATATTTCTATTTGAGACAACTAAACTTAATCTTTCAAATATCCATTCAAGAAAGTTGTTTTCATGTCCATTTGATGAATCCTCCACTAATTATTGTTTCCAAAGCCAACAAATCATGAATAGTAGCCTATTTTTTGCTTGGAAAAGGTATCCTCATACTCTATGCCTTCATTCTATTGATATCATTTAACAACAATCCTTCCCTTTTACTTCTTGGGCGAGCCATTAGATTTGTACTTGTTCTTGTAGACCCACATGAAACTATTTGGTTTGTTTCTAAGTGGAGTATCCACCAAATTCCTCATCCCATTTTTGATAAGGGTATCATTTTCCTTCCATATGCTTTATTTTCAATCACCACTAGCAATGTATTCCTCAAATGAAGTGGGTTGAAATTTAGTAGCTGAATTCGGTTCATAATCATATGAAAAATTCATGTCATTAACATCACCTAAACCTAAATAATATGTGCATCATCCCCACCATATTTACTTTCTAAATTCGTAGCTCCTAACTTTCCAGCCTCATCAGGATGAACAATTTCAAGTGTCTACACGACCTACTCTAGAAATTCTTGTGATGGTCTCCATTACTCAAATTTTTGATATGGTGTCCCCCTCTCATCGTGATTCAACATTCATTTCCTCTAAATCGCATCATGTAATTAGAACTCTTATTTTGATGAGGTGGCTACATCTTCTACATGATGTATAAACGACAATTCAAAAGAAGATTCCATAAATTGATCCAAGATATGAATCCCCCATTCAAGTTGTTGAATCTCATTACCCAACTCATCATACATATTTAAAATAATAAATCTATAAAATATCATGTTACCACTCAATAGTCTATCATCTTTAGTGAAATCAAAACCAAATCTTCGAAAGAATCAACTTTTTATTTACTTTATTGTAAAGATGATATGGCTTTATCTTATTTTTGTATCCCAATAAAACCTAATTTCAAATCCTTGCACCAAATTTGTTTTGTTTCATTACTCTTGAGGAATTAAGGTATAAAATGTAGAATAAAAAACCCCACGATACTTCATTGAAGGAATGTAGTTGTTGAAGCTAGGGATTTCAATACAGATTCAATAAAGATAATACATTGGGAAAACACATCACACACCTTTTCAATAAACACACTTTGTTAATAAACAAGAGGTAATTTTAAGAAGGATATCTACCCACTACAGATTAGAAAAAAAAATAGAGTTTTTGTAGCTGTGTGATTAATTAAATTATTATATGTATTTAATATATAATGCAGATGTACTTCTATAATGTCTTAGATCCAAGTGAGATCACTATTACAAAGGACTAAAAGAATCTCAACATCTCCCACACCCACATTTACAGCAAGTCTATCCAGGCCTTACAGATTTACGTAATGCCAAATAAAACGTTAGCGAACCAAATGTCGTCGACGAGCTATCGGAACTCCTACTGAGCTACTGAAATCATTTATTTTGAAGCGTCATGAACAGACTACTACAATAACACAAACAAAGTGTGGGAAGTACAAAAACATCCCCAAGTATAAAGTCATCTGCATCTAACTTTTCCCGGTGGTGAATTGTGTTATGAAACCAACTCACTGCTATTAGCATCCATGCCATTCATCTTAGCTTCCATCTTAGCGTCCATGCCATCCATCTTAATTTCCACGCCGTCCATCTTAGCTTCCAAGTCATTCATCTTAGCTTCTATGCCTTTCTTTAAACCATCCATCTTAGCTTCTACGTCTTTCTTTAAACCACCCATCTTATTTTTTGTTACCTTTTGTGCGAGTGAAATTTGTTGCACTTAGTTTCATCCCTCTTCTTCATGAGTCATGCTAGAGCTTTCAGGTTGCTTACTTGGTGTATCCATTTTCTTTCTTCGAGGCTTCAATTACCAATAATAATGCTTCACTATGCCCTTTGAATTCCTTCAAACTATTTTTTCAAACCAAGCTTATGCAAAAATTTAAAAAATACACACCTTTTTTCACTTGTAGGAGCTTGATATTGAATTTGATGTACGTCTTTAATTTTGGATCTCCCAATTCTAAAATCGTGACCTGCAGTATCTCTCTGCGTCCTCTTTCCAATTCCACCAGTTCGATCAAAATTGGATTATCCAAGGAAGAGCTATGCCAAATATTCCACGGTGACTTGATTATAGACTAGTTCAGTAGAGAGAACTTGTACGATGTGCCACATGTCACTGTTTGGACCTTAGTACATGAAACTGATACACAGAATACTGTAGGTTTTAACCCCGTACAAAAATTACCTGCATACGAATTGTAAATCACAGGAAAAATAAAAATGCGAGAGCATAACACATAAAACACATATACACAGAGATTTCCCACTGGATCTCAAAACCGAGACTACCAGCTTGATTTTTCATTATATTCCTTTCAATGTTACAATACATATTTATACATGCCGAAGCATCCAATACCATGGACCAAAAAACCATCGTGTCCAAAATCATGGACCGAAAACCATAGTTAGGTTCGCCCAACCTAATATAGGGTCCA
>APFE031275314.1:0-21583 GCA_000404065.3 Pinus taeda | reverse complement strand
CTGTTCATTCTCTTTACTGGCAGCTAGCATATTAGGTCAATGTAACTAGGTCTTTGAATTTACAAGTCTTTGTTGGTTTAGATTGGAAAAACGAATTGTAGAGCACCTGTACCACTTCTTCATCTACTTATTCTCGATCAGCACCATCCACTCCACCCTCTACTTAGAATCCTTGCCTCACATTTACCATTTTCTCCTGATGCAAGAGAATGTGACTCAGAGGGGAAAGATCTTCTGATTTATTCCAAAAAAAAAAAAAAAAAAAAATCTATAGGCAAGGAGTGGGATCCTTTTGCCTGCTGTTTCTATGTTTTTTAGTTAAAAATAGGAACAAGATAGGGAATAAGGCATGCTATCTTTTCTAGTTAAACTTAGCATAAAAATAGATAATAAAGCATGCTAGACTAGTTGTAAAAAAACCTTAATTTACTATGTAAAGTTCTGCTTTTGTAATAAGGCAAAGTTATCCATATGAATAAAAAAAAAGACTTGGCCGCCAAGCTGGTTAGGAGAGGCGTGCCAAAAGAATTATGATTACATTTCCTCTCAGCGTTCCCATGAGTAAGCGATTTCCTGTTGAAATGTATGCATGTATTCAATAAGTTTATTAACTGTATATTGAAAGGCTGGAATGGTCTTCCTATTTGCCGCTTGATGCTTTATTTTGTGTATGGATTGAAACGTTTTGGATCGTTTCTCCTTTTGTTGGAACATGCTGTGATTGAATGGTGACTGACACCTAGGCTAGTAAGTGCAATATCGATGCAGGAAGCTTATATAAACGGGATTGCTTCCCACAGCTGTTGTTCAAGGCGATTGACCATACAAAGTTAGATGCAGCTCGGCCTGAGACCAATAATATCACTAAGCATTTATTTTAAAAGAAACGCGTGAAATGAAACAGTTTAAAAACTAAACGGATGATATGCAAGATTATAAATTATATTTTTAAAAGGAATTTTAACTGATGTCGGATTTTCTTTGTTGACCAACTTGATGAAGCACGCTTGATTTTACCTGGAACATTGCACAGAAAGTGGAGGCTATATATTCCTTACGGACACACGAAGGAAGCCTCTAGAGTTTTCAAGAAACATGTCAAACTCAACATGGGGATTTCCAAATTTAGTGATGACATATGGGTTCAACTTTGAACTGGCCGGCCAAACTTTTTTTTAGTTTATTGAAGACAGAATAATATTTATGGCGAATCACATTCAAGTCAATTCATGATAATTCTACCTTGCTATTACCCATTAGTTGTTGGTATATATTTATAAATGCTTAGAAAGCTACGTAGATCCGAGGGATCTTTGATTGTGTTAGAGTTCCAGCTGGTATTTATAGGCTAGGCAATGAATTGATGCTTTGGACCCTGGCTTCCAAAGTTTTTATTTCTTGTAAGGTGGGTTTGTGCTCATAGAAGGTGTCTGATCCATCAAAGGCGGATTGTTTCACTAAGAAGGCAGAGTTATTGAAGGAAGAGTCTCCGGATTATTATGCCAGATCTGCTCATTGAAGTAGGGTGAAATCACAGTGAGACAGAGTCTATTCCTACAGGAAATCGAGAGCTTCCTCATGGAGTATTGAAAATTTCCATGTAACTGAATTTGATTTGAGGCACATGCTTTTATATGCATGAGTGAGAAAGAAAAGGAACATGGTTATTTGTAGGCCAGACCTGCATCAGCTCCCAAAACCCTAATTTTTGTGCAACATTGCTTCAGTCTTCCTTGAACAAATCTCACCATCCTTGCCACTCCTCAGCTCCATTGCCCAAGTCTTGGACCTCTTCACACCCCTATTTCACCTCCATACCCATTCCTCCATCTTTTTCCCTCCATCCATGCTCCAAAATCCCATTTCTGAACATCCTGTAGAAATTCCAGAACATCCTGTAGAACCCCTGCAGACTTCCTGTAGAAGCTCACAAATGAGGTTTCTTGATAGCCAAACTTTGTGAAACTCTCAGGAAGGGTGTTAGGGACTCCTTAGACCCTCTTCTAACCTTCCCAACCTCATGCAAGCATTTCCTCTCGCAAATCCACCTTTGCACAGTCAAAAGCCAGTTAAAAGCACATGCATGATAATTCTAACAACTTATTCAAAAATACAAAAAGATGTTTTTTTCATATGTTACTATAGAAGTAGCTTAGACACATGCATTTTACCTTCCTAGAAGTCAATGGCATGTCTTTCAGTAGCTTGCATCCTCTTTCTTGCATCGGTAGGGCTAGCTATTAAAATTAGGGTTTGCTAGGGTTTACGTTTCTTTCAACTTTCCAATTATTTGCAAGTAGATTAGCCTTCTTTGGGTTAGCTTTCATTCCTCATTTAAAAAGCTTCTTCTGGAGCTCATAGGATGGCTTATGTCTAGCGGATGTGCCACTAATCAAGTTGACGCCGTGCGGCAGAGCTAGTACTTGTGCATACAGCACTGTCGCTTCCAAGTTTGTTACGAACTACCGGGTTGATAAAATTAAAGAAGGGAGTCCCAGGAGTTGCAACATTATTGCTGCAATACTGGGGCCCACCAGTCGACCTCTTGGTGGTGAGGCATGAGGTCGATGTCTTGTTCTAGTTCCCATTGCTCCATATCTGTATCCAACTATTGAAGTGCTTTCTCTATCTCACGAGCAAAGTCCTGCTCTTGTGATGGTTCACCCTGTCTGTTTGATGCCAGTTGTTCTGATGATTCCACTACCTGTACGGGCATTGTCTCATCTGTTTGCACATGTTGTGCCCTAAGTTGTTCCTATTGTTGCTACGCTCCCCTCTCCTATTTTCGCAGCTCTTGTTCCTTTCAGAGCTGCTCCTTCAACTCATGCAACTCCTTCTCTGTTTCTTCCATCCTTCTCTGCTCCCTCTGCCTTCGCACGATTCGCTTGTCGCATTATTGCCTCTTCGCCTCTATAGCCAAAGTTGCTTTCTCTACAAGTGGATATCTTGGGAACTTGCAGCTTTTCTCTTCCTCCATGCGATCGACAATCTTCCTCTTGCCCTTGTCGCGCACTAGTATGCTTGCCTCTGTTGCTACTATTACTGGTGTTGGTGCTCTCTTGGATGTTGCTTCATGTTGCTTCACTAACCACTCCACAACAAAGTCGACCTGTTCATTGGGTCTGGAGAAACTGTAGCAATATCTCCATGGGTCCTCCTCTGCCGAATTACATGCCCTGTGGATCCAGTTGAACTGTACTCTCGTGCAATGATATTTCACAATGCAATGTGGGTCATATAGATTGTAACTTCGGAGGTCGAATGTATACATATTCATTTGTTCTGGTTTGACATCCACTTGCTTGATACTCCGGATCGCATATAACCCAATCCGCAATGGAAGAGCAGGCCAAGGTGCCTTCTTCTTCTGGTATAGTTTAGCTTTCAATCCTGCCGAGATGTAATATGCTACTTCCAGCATGACAAGTATGTCCAAGGAAAACTTCGCTAGAACATGTGGAGGCTTCTCCGCATTGAACATTCGTATGAAAGTGTCAGACGGTGAGGCATACCAATCAGGAATGTCTATCATTTCATCCATTTCTTCCTTCGACATGCAGGGTGGATCGTATTCGAATATCATCTTGTAAACTGGGGTGAAAAAATGGTCAGACAACCATATGATAACTCCTCTGAAGCTGCATTCAGACAACAACTTACAATATGTGTTCACAACAGTCTTCGTTAGTGACCATGCCCACTCCAAGCCTAGGAAATCCTGTTGGGCACATATTTCATCTAAGATGTAGGCAGACATGTAGATCTCTGCTTGCATACCTCCGGGTGACTGTCGAGTCCTCATTACCTATTCATTCAGCTAATGAGCCAACATGTCAAACCAGTTGCACGGTCTTCGTTCTCTAGCCAGTTGGTCCAACGATCACCCAACTCTGTGGGAATGTTTCTATGCTTTCTTGGCCATACAGTTGACATGAAAATATGACCAAGTATTAGTACACCTTCCGCAATATCTTCATCTTGTAGATCTGGTTGGGTGTCATCCTGAATCTAGCCGGCTCCATTACCCAGTTCTTAAGAATGTCTCTGGAGTTAGCACTGTTGTCGAGTAAGCTGAAGGGAGTCTCCATGATAGTCACGGACTTTGACATTTGATACATGTCATCATAATCCTATGCCCAGAAGGTGGCAAGCTTCGTCCCATTGGCACTGCTCAGAGTCATCGTCTCGGGATCAGTGTGTGAGATGATCCAATGTATCATGTCCGCGCATGGGAACGCAGGGTATCTACATGAAATCTGGTACAATCTGGGCTTGTGAATGTTAAAATATGCCTGGAGGTGTTCAATGTTCTCCCCAAAAGTGCCTGCAAATGCCCCATTAACCTCGTGCCATTTCAACTTGATGTTCTTGTCTAGAAACAACTAGGTATCTTCATAGATCGGTAGACATGCAAACACCTGCTCAACTACTGCTCCAACTGAACTTCCATTAGTGTCTTTTGATCCTACTCTATAGGAGGCCATTGATCATGTGCTGCTAATAGGTGGATGAACACCTAAAATATCTAGAGACAAAGCGAAATGCATGGCAAGAAATTTGTCAGCAAAAACCAAAGCAAATTCGGGGAATGACATGACACATACCTGGGGAATGATAAGCAAAGATCGCACAATTTCTTCTGGGAGGCTAGGTGAATGGTTGCCAGAACTACGTAAAAGGTAGTATGGGTTGTCTAGGAGGAAAGACTGGCTGCTGGATCTGCAATGCGCAATCCAGGCTCACTGTTGACAGTTGGGATGATGCAATGCACAATTCTAGCTGACAATGACTGCAGGCTCAGGGACTACATTGCGCAATTTTCTGAGCCAACAGTCAATGTCCCTCATAAATGCACAAAGCAATCCTAAAGAATAGTGCTTGGGAAGAAATGAAAATTTCTGGAGAGGAAGACAAAGCCTTCCTTTCCTGGATTGCGCAATGTTGTCTCAATGAAGGCAGAGTCCGGGCCAAGGTTGGCCAAACTCGCCTAAGGGAAAATGAAAGAAAATATGAGAGTGAATGCATGGCGCCACTAAGTGAAATAAGAAGTGATTGATAGTGCATGCAAACATTGGATGAATGATTCAGTAAATAGATCAAACTGCATGTCAGTGAAGCGAGTCGCCGAATCGGCGACTGTTCGTGCAAAACAATTTCATGTATGTGACAACAGTGAGATAGCAACGAAAACTAAAATGGTTCTATTACAAGTTATTATGCATGTAAACGGAAACAAGCATTCAAATAAATCAAGCAAACAACAGTGACACAAGCGAAAACACGAGAAGTGGTAGAAATGTTGAAAAGGACAAGTTGAGATCCCTTACCCGTGAATAGTTAAGCCGAATGTGTCGAAGAAATCTGAATGTGTTGTGGGATGTCAGAGCTCCAATATCGATGTGAAAGAATGAGCTCTGACACATCAAATAATAAGTTTGGGCTCATGACGTGCATGGCACAAATCTAGGAAAAATGGACACTTGGAGGAAAGTTTCTAAAACAAACTTTGCACGTAACCTTTGACTGCTAAAAATAGCTCCCTGAATCATGGGATGCTTTTTGCATGTTGCCTTTTTCTATTCTAGGAAAAGAAAGCCATGCATGCAAGTCAAGTTTCCTTGGTCCCGGGAGGAGGTCAACCCAACTGCTCATGCATGAGGCTGCTCAACTACTGGGAGAAAATGCACATTTCTGGATGGGAGCTGGGCTGGCTGCCCAGGAGATTTGCACAATTTCTGGGCAAAGAAGCTGACTGCTACCCAGGATTGCATAATTCCTGGGCTGAGCAGGCCTATTGGGAAGAATTGCATAGTTTTCTGAGTGAAGCCTGAATAGTAGGATTGTGCAATTCTGGAGCCCAACAGGCTGCCAAACAAAATTTCACAATTTCTAGAGGGAAGGCTGGTTTCCCTCCATAATTATGTAATTTCTTGGGGGAGATGCTCAGCCTGCAACTAGACTAAGTCCAGGTGATCAGCCTGTGAGGGGAATGCATCAAGCTTTGATCGATAGGTTGTCTTTGTGCAAGAAAAATACTGAAGCTTGCGTACTTCATGAAGCAAGATAAGGTTCTTGTGAAATGTTGGTAGGGAGGCTCCAAAACAAAGCCAAGGCAAAATTTTGGAGGGTGGTTGTAGCCGCTACAATAGGCAATGATGATGACTTGCCATCATTATGTTTCCATCGCTACAACTGCTCTTTCCACATCTAGAAATATATATAATATTATAAGCATTCTAGTTGTATTTTCTATTTTTCCTTCATGACTTTAGACTAGTGACACTAATTTCTATTTGCCTCAGTATAATTTAGAGCATTGGATCAACATGCTACAATCAATGTCCAGTCTTAGTTATTGATGCTAATTCATAAAACATTTTTTGCAACAAAGCAATGGTGGTCTTGGAGGTTGTGCGAAACCATCTCTGATAATTATGATGGATAGGAGCGCGAAGAATTTGAAAATTCAGACACGAAGCAAGAAGGAACCTACCTTCTCCCATGAAAACAGTACAATACAGTCCAACAGAAGTGGATCGAGGCAAAATGTTGATTCTATGGCAGTGAATGCCAACATAAAAAACACTAAGTTTGTCAACCATGGTAAAGCTCTCACCTATTCCTTTTTATTAATAATATTTAAATAGAAATAATGTAGGACCATCTTCAGGAAAATGATTGGAAATAGAAAGCCAGGTCAAACTAAATATAAAACAAGAATGAATCATTTTATTCTGGTTTTAGCCTTTGAAATTTATGTTCATATTGCAGCCTTTATTTTGTGGACTGAAACGAGGCAACAATGGGTTGGAAATAGACGTCCGAACAAAGCTGAGCATTTTGTTGAGCCTGTTCTACGGTATATTTTTATGGTTCATTCAGTGGAATTAATTCATTTTTCCAGGTTGGTATTAATATTATTTTTTCAAAAAATGTGTTTCTCAATGTTATGTGTCTCCAAATCTAATACAATTTATGAGAGCCTTCTTAGTACCAAAAGGCTATTTTCTCAACAGATCCCTCTTCTTATAAGTCTACTCAAATTATCGTTTTATTTTCTTTTGGAAGCATGCAATTCAAACGAGTTTGAAGGGGTATAGATGCATGACATAATGTGCTTGTCACAGGAAATGATTGAATTTCTTGTAAATGAATGGAAGGAGGAAGGACTATATGGACAAACCGAGCTACCCTACATGTAGAGAAGATATAATAGAAATATGTTAGGGTAAACAATGATAAAGATGATAGTTATATCTTTGTTCAGGAAGATAATAGTTATATTTTTGTTTAGGAGACTATTGTAAGGATGTGCTGCACTATGTGAATATCACCATTCATGAAGCATTCACAAGAATTATTTACACAGTTTGGGAGTTTATATTTGATTTCAAACATTATTTACACATAAAACAAAAGGGATAAATTATTGCCTCTTATTATTTAAAATTGAGAATTATATTTAAAAAATATATTTGCAAGTAATTGTTTAGAGAAGATAGAAATAATAATATGTTAAGGTCATAGATGATAGAAATTATAGTTACATTTATGTTGAGTTATGTTGCACTAAGTGATTATTACCATTCATGGTCTGTAAATATTGGTTCAGTGATTGTTGCATACCACTTAAAGTCATAAATATTTGTAGAATGAACATAAATTATTCGTATCATTTTCCGATACAATGTTTGTAATGCTATCATGTTAATAATTTATATACGAATGCAAATTTAGCCTTGAAATTCAACCTCAGGAACTATTTTGTTATATTTTGTCATATTTCTTATTTGTTAGATTGATAATCTATGGTCAATCTCTCCACTTAATATATTATTTTTGTTTTCAAGTGTGTTGTTTGTGAGACACAAATGTGAGATTGTTTCATTTTCACTTACAATACAAATGTAGATAATTTCCATAAGATTCCATTCTTGCAAGATGGTGGATATCTTAAGTCATATTATTTTCCCAGGCTCATTGTTACATGTAATGTAATTTTAAATCAATGACAAGTCACATAGAATGTATTCTCTAGTTTGTCCAGAGCTGGAATGATCATTCAAAAAATTATTTGCCTCCTTTGATTCGAGTTGTCTAGGTGTTTGGTCAATTTAGTGTTGTCTAAATTGCTATCATAAATTGTCAACCCGGGGCTCGTAAACTGATGAAGTGAAGTGTACAATATATACTTAAGCAGCCTTTCCTAGTTCTTTTTGTCTTTTTTAGTGTATGTCTAACTTATCTTCCTAATGTGGTGTGATGAATTTATAAACAAGTGAGTGAATGTGTGTGTATGTGGTGATTTCTAAAATGATTCTTGAATTTAAAAGAGAAAACTTGAACAATAACTTGAAATGGAATTAAAGCTTTGAATGAAAGTAAAGCATCAAACAAAAAGACCAATGGCACTAGTCCAATACCTTACTGCTGATAAGAATGAAAATGACATCTATATTAACTCAGCTGAAAGCAAGAACACTACTCTAACTTTTCTATTGAATCTAAAGCAATGCAAAAATTAAGTGACAAACCACACTACTTAATTCTCCCTTAACATTCTGCCTTTACCCAAATTGATCATGTGAAAAAGAGTTAGGAGTGAATTAGCAATATGAGTCTAAAACTAAATAAACCAAGCTGCAATTAAATGATATTTTGGTCCCATAAAAGTTAGTGAATTATGATAAAAAGAACAATCAAGAGATTAGCAACTTGACAAAACTTGATAAAGTAACTAGACCAGGAAACTAACTAAGTAAGGAAACTAATGAAAATCAAAGCAAAAGTCAGCAGTTTAGATAAGACAACTTCAGATGCCACTAGTGTTAAAAAGAAGGAAAAGCACACTGTCCCGGGCTCCTAACAAAGCTGTAAAAACACACTGATCAGTCATGAAAAGTAAAGAAATATAAAGAAACATAATTCAAAACTGTACATTAATATACATGGTGAATTAAAGAAAAAAAGGAATGCAGGAAAGTAAATTTAAAAGCTACTGTACAATGGTTGTAGCAGACAGGGGCCCTCCATCCACTTCAACCAATTAAAAGATCAGCTACGCAGGTAGAAACATAACTGTCTTTTGGTATTAAATCAACACATGATAAAACACAATGGGGAGCGTAAACGCTTTATAAAAGAGTCTTCAAAACAGAGTTTACAGTAGCAAAAGATTAACTTCCAAAAAACTAACTACTCAGCGTGTAGAAATGCTTTATTTATAGCAGGTACATCAATTGTCCTGTGCGTAAACTAAGCTAACTAACAGCTAGGAAAAAGACACGTTCAGCAGCACCGTGCGCGGATTTAGGGAATGGTCATCATGGTTTAATAAATCTACTGTTGGATTCTTGTCCCCTGCAGTCTTCGTGGCTAAAGAAGAGGCCAGCTGTGACTTACGTGCTCCAACTGAACACGCAGAGCCGTGCCACCGTTTGCAACCTTACCGTTTGACCGGAGCTACTTCCACGTTGACCAGGGGCGTAGACGGCCAGTTTGGCTGAACTGATAGCACACGCACCATGTACACAGTCATACAAACTTGCCCTTGTGGCTCTTTCCTCTGGAGGACACCTGGATCATAGCAAACAAGAAAATAGCTGCAGAATCTGGGATTGGCTGCGGAATCAGAGACCGGCTACGGAAACCCTGTATTAGCTATGGAATTGCAGCACTTGAACCAAAAATCTAAACCAACAGTCAATCATTAGCACAATTAGCAAATCATGTTAAAAGTCCTATAATGCAATGAATTGAACAAGTTGATGAAGGAAATGATGACAAAAGAAGGAAATGAGTAGGAAAAGGCTGTTGGGAGGATGGGTAAATGAGTGCAGGTTTGAGGCTCAACACTCATGACTAGAACTGCGCCGAAAAAGTACCCCGACCAGCAGAAGAAGGAACTAGTGGTGCACGTGACAAATTTCTCTGTCATTACAGGGCACCTATATAAGATGGGGAATGATGAGATACTGTGAAGGTATGTACCTGAATTTGAACGAAGCAATATCCTCATGGATGCTCATGGGGGAGTTGCAAGAGGAAATTATGCAGGGAAAGTGACTACGTAGAAGATTCTCTGCACAGGGTTGTGGTGGCCAACCTTTCATCAGGATTCAAAAGCACATTGCAAGGCCTGTGATGTATGTCAAAGAATAGGTAAATCATCACAGAGGGATGAGATGCCTTTAAATCTACAAATGACACTACAGCCCTTTGAAAAGTGTGTGATTAACTTCATAGGACCTATCAAACCTCAAGGAAAAATGGGCGAGAGATATTATCAATGCCTGACTCGTTGGGTAGAAGCGCAGCTGGTAAAAGATTGCATGGCCGCCATAGCCGCGAAGTTTCTATTTGAACACTTATTGACACAATTTGGATTTCTGAATATCTTGATGAGTGACCGTGGTACACATTTCCTCAACGAGATGATCAGCGTGCTGACAAAAGAGTTTCAAGTGTATCATCAGAAAAGCACACCGTATCACCCACAAGCTAACCAGACAGTAGAAGCATTTAATAAAGCACTGGAGATTGCACTAACCAAGGTATGAAATGCGCAACGAAGTGATTGGGACCTGCACATACCTACAGTATTATGGTCTTATACAACGACATGCAAGAAACTGATGGGACAAACACCTTTCCGGCTGGTCTATGGAGTGGAAGCTGTAATGCCGATGGAATACATTGTGCCTAGTGTGTGCATAGAATCACTCACGGGTATGATGGACCGCGGAGCCTTGGAGGAGAGGCTCGCGCAGTTGGAGGAACTCGAGGAAGAATGATTTTTGGCTGGCTTTCACCAACAGGTACAAAAGCAGTGCGAGAAGGCCTCGCACGATAGACATATTAAGTTGCGTACCATCAAGGTGAACGATTTGATGTTACTGTATGATAGTAAGTTTGATAAATTCTTGGGAAAATTCAGAATGCATTGGCTGGGATCGTATGTTATTAAGGAATTCATAGACGGAGGCACAGTGCAGTTGGTAAAGTTAAATGGAGAACCTTTCCAAGGAAAAGTGAATAACAGTCGGTTGAAACCATACATGGCTGGTCCGACTATCTAACTAGCAAAGATAAGCACAGTCTTAGTGCTCCAAGTAGCTGAAAGGAGGCAAAGGACTATAAACAGGTTCAAGAAAGGAGTTTAGCTACAACAGTTTCTAAACAACGCGTCCAGGAGGTACAACAGGTAGCTACTCAGTGCGTTGCCAATCTTGGAGTAGTCCAAGCAGAGTTGGGAGGTCTCCACGCGAAGATCTTCACATCAACAAAGTGACTCGAGGGCGAGTCATGATGTTTGTGTTGGGGGCCTCTTGGGCGCGGGATCCCCCAGGGGAAAATTTGGGGCTAAGAGCCTGGAGTTTTGCTCAAAATATGTAAATCCGATATAAAGACTCCGCAATTTGTGGGCACAGAGCGCGAAGTTGTAAATGAGTCACAAGGTTGTCAGCCCTCAATTTTTTAATGTAATGTTGGCTTTATTGATCTAACCATGGTTCGTAGACCATGTGATTGTATAAATAGAGAAAGGCTCTAAGTTGTAAGTTAGCAATAGAAATAGAAAGAAAAATGATGAAGAATTGAGTCTTGTCTAAAGTGTAGAGTCAAGTCTTTGGGTCGTAGAGTAGGAGAAGGCTCTGCAACTGAGTGCACAGAGGCCTAGTAGTCTACAACTGAGTGTGCGGAACCCTGCAGCTGAGTGCGCAGGGTAGGTTGAGTCTGTAACTGATTGAAGCATTAATAAAGAGAACTTTTATACCATTCCTATGTATTTATTTACTGTTTTCTACATTGAATGTATTGGGTATAAATTACATTTCTGCTATTTATATGATGCATGAACATATATGATTGTGTTGATTACATAAGTGTGAGATAAAGTATCTATTTACGCGAAGTTAACTAAAATATGTAAGAAGATAAGTAAGATACACGGTGTAATTCAGGGAAATAGCGGATCACTGCCATAGCAACACGAAAGCACCCCAGCCCCTAGTGAGGGCTATGTGAAGGTGGTTATAACAGATCGCGGAGGTATTGCAAGTTAGGATAGTGTGCAAACTGACCTATGCAAAGGTATTCACATTTGGACTAAATCGACCCCTCGGACATCTCCAAGGTGCAGAAACTTGGTTCCAGCATCCCCCCATACTACTTCGGGTTAGACTTCAGTTCACGCATCGTGGGCTGATGCCGAAAGGGCCAGTAGTGTAGGGATTTTTTTGCCTAATTAACTCTAAACCTAGGTCAGGCCCCATCAATCCAACACTCTTCTTGTTCACTCTCCCTCTATTGCACACTATACTCTTCTTAAACACTTTTCCTCTCTAAAAAGAAAGCTACATGGGATAATCAGGACTCACAAGTGATGATTCATTTCCCATTCTCACAAAATATCGTAAATTGAAATCACATTTACATTAGGACATATTTCCTCCAACTTATTCTAAAAACAAAATAAAATCCTAATGCAAATATCTACAAAAACTTAAAATCTCTCCCAACATTTCCATGTGACCATCCCATCACATTGGCAAGCTTTGGTCTTGTCTTCATCAAAATTTGTGCTCCATATATGCACCTATATTAGATTCCCAAGGTACAAAAATATATGACCTGTTCGTCATATGCATTTGGTATTCTTGTGGAAACCTCAACTTGTGATCTGAAACACACCTCTATAGTAACACGTCTGCACCTTGCTGCATGATACACCACCAAACTTTCTCCTGCATTTGGGCTTTTGGCATCTTCTTGTTTCTCTTCTTCGGAACCCTAGGAGCACTCCTTGCTCTAGGTTTTTGCAAATCCCCTCACCTTCCTCCACTATCACCTGCAAAATGAAAAAAAATCTCTCACCAAATCCTGAACTCAACTTGTATCTTCTTCTACCACTTTCATTGTGAAATCTCAACTTTACATGTTGCCAAGTTGTCCAAACCTGTCAATACATCATAGGTTGTCTCGTAATCCAACCAACTATACCTTCCTACTTATTTTTTTCAATTTCATTATCTAACTCAGTCCTTGGCTAAAATTTGTGGTCTTTAGTTTCTCATCAAATATTCATACGCTTCATCACATGTGTTCATCACCCTTCGGGTGTTCTTCCATGGTTGTAACTCAACTCCTTTGAGATTTCCTCCAACTAAGAATTTGATCTCCATCTCAGCTTCAACTGCAACAAATTCCATCTCAGTCTCTTATGGATTGTCCATTTGTAACCGTCATCTTCCTTATATTTTTATAGCAATCCTCTCATCATCTCTAGCTATATTTAATTTCATCTACCTCTCTATCAAGTTTTTCTTCGCTTGATATGCTATGGCTTCTCTCTAAACCTTTACTATGAATGTCAATAGTAAAAAAATATCTTCTTCTATGATCTTCTACCTACAAATTGTGAACTACAAACAAGCCACTACAACAAGATGAATACCTCAACCTCTTTGTAAATACCATACTAAGCTCTTCCATGCCTAGTCTTCTCCTAGTTTTATGCTAACTCATTCCTCTGAAATATTCATCTGAGCACTCTCTACTATTATATATTCTGCATGCAATTTAGTCACCTTCTTCCTCTCACGATTTTGTTGTTCTTCCTCACTTTCTACTACAGGGTTCTTTTACATCATCCTCTACTACAAGCATTCATCATTGTTACTTTTAATAGGCAATCAATCCAAAATTAAATGAAACAAATGGCCATTACTTTCTTATTCAATCTTCACTTGAATACAAAACTAATGGTGCATAAATATTCTTACTATTGTCATCCTTTCACTGTTGCAGACCTTCCTATTCAACACCATTCTTCTTGCTCATAACTCTGGTCATCAAGAATTTCTTATAGCAATTGTTTCACATGATTAAGTTATGTCCTCAACCCAACCATATCCTTCTCACTTCACTGCTTTGGCACTTTTCTTCTTCAGTTTGTGACTTTCCTGTGAACCCCTGCTATGAATAACAACAATCATCTTCATCTCTATCTCTACTAAATTCTCCTTGTCTACCAGCGAGATGCAACAAGTCCTTCTTGTAACAAGTTTGTGACTTGTCACCCATACCAAGTCATCCTATTCGTTTCTTCTCTTAAATAGGTTATATGTAGTAGAAAATATTCTTGAACATGCTTGCTCCATAGCTTTCAAATTTTTTCCTTGTTGCATCTTCAACCACTCACTCTTCTTATTTTACTGTCGGGTTTTTTCACCATTTCTTCATGCAAGGGACTGGCTATGGTGTATGCGCTCTAGAAATATCGGCACTACTTGCTAGGGGGACACTTCAAAATGTATATAGATCATTCTGTGCTGAAATACTTGGTCAATAAGCCTGTGTGGGGGGGGGCACATATGCAGATGGGTTTTATTGTTCCAAGAATATGATTTTGGAGTTGTTGTGAAACCTAGTCGATTGAACGCAGGACCAGCCACCTGTCGCGCATTGAGACAGGAGAGGAACCTACAAGTTTAGAGGAAGGAATACCTGATGCACAACTCTTTGTTGTACGTGTAGCAGATGGACATTTTGAAGATATAATCCACTTTCTCACGACTAGAACTGCGCCGAAAGAGTACCCCAACCAACAGAAGAAGGAATTAGTGGTGCATGTGGCAGATTTCTCTATCATTGTGGGGCACCTATATAAGATGGGGAATGATGAGATACTGCGAAGGTATGTACCTAAATTTGAACGAAGCAATGTCCTCACGGACGCTCATGGGGGAGTTGCAAGAGGACATTATGCAGGGAAAGTGACTGCGTAGAAGATTCTCCGCACAGGGTTGTGGTGGCCAACCCTTCATCGGGATTCAAAAGCACATTGCAAGGCCTATGATGTATGTCAAAGAACAGGTAAATCATCGCAGAGGGATGAGATTCCTTTGAATCTACAAATGACGCTGCAGCCCTTTGAAAAGTGTGTGATTGACTTCATAGGACCTATCAAACCTCAAGGAAAAATGGGCACGAGATATATTATCACTATGATAGGGTACTTGACTCGTTGGGCAGAAGCGTAGGTGGTAAAAGATTACATGGCCGCCACAGCCATGAAGTTTCCGTTTGAACACTTATTAACACGATTTGGATGTCTGAACATCTTGATGAGTGACCGTGGTACACATTTTCTGAACGAGACAATCAGCGCGCTGACAAAAGATTTTCAGGTGTATCATCAGAAAAGCACACCGTATCACCCACAAGCTAACTGGACAATAGAAGAATTTAATAAAGTACTGGAGACTCCATTGACCAAGGTATGAAATGCGCAACAAAGTGATTGGGACCTGCGCGTACCTACAGTATTATGGGCTTATAGGACGACATGCAAGAAACTGACAGGACAAACACCTTTCCGGCTGGTCTATGGAGTGGAAGCCGTAATGTCGATGGAATACATCGTGCCTAGTGTGCACATAGCAGCACTCACAGGTATGACGGACCACAGAACCTTCGAGGAGAGGCTCGTGCAGTTAGAGGAACTTGAGGAAGAACGATTTTTGGCTAGCTTTCACCAACAGGTACAAAAGCAGCACGAAAAGGCCTTGCACGATAGACATATTAAGTTGCGCACCATCAAGGTGAACGATTTGATGTTACTGTATGATAGTAAGTTTGATAAGTTCTTGGGAAAATTCAGAATGCATTGGCTGGGACCGTATGTTATTAAGGATGTCACAGACGGAGGTGCGGTGCAGTTGGTAAAGTTAAATGGAGAACCTTTCCAAGGAAAAGTAAATGGCACTCGGTTGAAGCCATACAAGGGTGGTCTGGCTATCTAAATAGGCGACAGAAGCATAGTCTTAGTGTTCCAGGCAGCTAAAAGGAGGCACGAGACTACAAACAGGTTCAAGGAAGCAGTTTAGCTGCAACAGTTTCTGAACAGTGCGTCTAGGAGGTACAACAGGCAGCTTCTCAGTGCGTTGCTGATCTTGGAGTAGTCCAAGCAAAGTTGGGAGGTCTCCACATGAAGATCTTTTCACTGACAAAGTGACTCGAGGGAGAGTCATGATGTTTTTGTTGGGGGCCTGTCAGACGCGGGATCCCCCAAGGGAAAATTTGGGGCTAATAGCCCAGATTTCTTCTCAAAAGATGTAAATCCGATATAAAGACTCCACAATTTGTGGGCGCGGAGCGCGAAGTTGTAAATGTGTCACAGGTTTGTCAGCCCTCAATTTTGTAATGTAATCTTAGCTTTAGAGATCTAACCATGGTCCGTAGACCATGGGATTGTATAAATAGAGCAAGGCTCTAAGTTGTAAGTTACCAATAGAAATAGAAAGAAAAATGATGAAGAATTGAATCTTGTCTAAAGTGTAGAGTCAAGTCTTTGGGTCGTAGAGTAGGAGAAGGCCCTGCAACTGAGTGCACAAAGGCCTAGTAGTCTGTAGCTGAGTGTGCAGAACCCTACAGCTGAGTGCACAGGGTAGGTTGAGTCTATAACCGATTGAAGCATTAATAAAAAGAAGTTGTATACCATTCCTATGTATTTATTTACTATTTTCTACATTGAATGTATTGGGTATAAATTACATTTCTACTATTTATATGATGCATGAACATATATGATTGTGTTGATTGCGTAAGTGTGAGATAAAGTATTTGTTTACACGAAGTTAACTTATATATGTAAGAAGATAAGTAAGATATGTGGTGTAATTCACAGAAATAGCAGATCACTGCCATAGCAGCATGAAAGCACCCCATCTCCTAGTGAGGGCTACGCGAAGGCGGTTATAATAAATTGGGTAGGTATTGCAGGTTAGGATAGTGCGCAAACTGACCTATGCAAAGGTATTCACATTTAGACTAAATCGACCCCTTGGACATCTCCAGGGTGTGGAAACTTGGTTTCAACATCCCCCCATACTACTTCGAGTTAGACTTCAATCCGCGCATCATGGGCTGATGTCGAAAGGGCCAGTAGTGTGGGGATTTTTTTGCCTAATTAACTCTAAACCTAGGTCAGGCCCCATCAATCCAACACTCTTCTTGTTCACTCTGCCTCTATTGCACACTATACTCTTCTTAAACACTTTTCCTCTCTAAAAGGAAAGCTACATGGGATAATCAAGACTCGCAAGTGATGATTCATTTCCCCTTCTCACAAAATATGGTAAATTGAAATCAAATTTACATTAGGACATATTTCCTCCAACTTATTCTGAAAACGAAACTAATGCAAATATCTACAAAAATTTAAAATCTCTCCCAACATCGCCATGTGACCATCCCGTCACATTGGCAAGATTTGGTCTTGTCTTCATCAAAATTTGTGCTCCATCTATGCACCTATATTGGACTCCCAAGGTACAAAATTATATGACCTGTTGGTATATGCATTTGGTATTCTTGTGGCAACCTCAACTTGTGATCTGAAACACGCCTCTATAGTAACACGTCTCCACCTTGCTGCATGATACACCACCAAACTTTCTCTTGCATTTGGGCTTTTGGCATCTTCTTGGTTCTCTTCTTCGGAACCCTAGAAGCAGTCCTTGCTCTAGGTTTTTTCAAATCCCCTCACCTTCCTCCACTATCACCTGCATAGTGAAAACAAATCTCTCACCAAATCCTAAAATCAACTTGTATCTTCTTCTCCCACTTTCATTGTGAAATCTCAACTTTACTTGCTGCCAAGTTGTCCAAACTTGTCAATACATCATAGGTTGTCTCTTCATCCAACCAACTATACCTTCCTACTTCTTTTTTTCAATTTCATTATCCAACTCAGTCCTTCGCTGAAATTTTTGGTCTTTAGCTGCTCATCAAATCTTCATACGCTTCTTCACATGTGTTCATCACCCTTCGGCTCTTCTTCCATGGTTGTAACTCAACCCCTTTGAGATTTCCTCCAACTAAGAATTTGATCTTTGTCTCAGCTTCAACTGCAACAAATTCCATCTCACTCTCTTATGGATGGTCCATTTGTAACCCTCATCTTCCTTATATTTCTGTAGCAATCCTCTCATCCTCTCTAGCTATAATCTAATTTCATCTACCTATCTATCAAGTTTTTCTTCGCTTGATCTGCTATGGCTTCTCTCTAAGCCTTTACTATGACTTTCAATAGTAAAAAAATATCTTCTTCTATGATCTTCTACCTACGAACTGTGAACTACAAACAAGCCACTAGAATAAGATGAATACATCAACCTCTTTGTAAATACCATACTAAGCTCTTTCATGCCTAGTCTTCTCCTAGTTTTATGCTAACTCCTTCCTCTAAAATATTCATCTAAGCACTCTCTGCTATTCTATATTCTACATGCAATTTAGTCACCTTCTTCCTCTCAGGATTTTGTTGTTCTTCCTCACCTTCTACTACAAGGTTCTTTTCCATCATCCTCTACTACAAGCATTCATCACTGTTACTTTTAATAGGCAATCAATCCACAATTAAATGAAACAAATGACCATTACATGCTTATTCAATCTTCACTTGAATACAAAATTAATGGTGCATAAATATTCTTACTATTGTCATTCTTTCATTGTTGCAGACCTTCCTATTCAACACCACTCTTCTTGCCCATAACTTTGGTCATCAAGAATTTCTTATAGCAATTGTTTCACATGATTGAGTTATGTCCTCAACCCAACCATATCCTTCTCACTTCACTGCTTTGGCACTTTTCTTCTTCTATTTACGACTTTCCTGTGAACCCCTGCTATGGATAACAACAATCATCTTCATCTCAATCTCTACTAATTCTCCTTGTCTACCAGTGAGATGCAGCAAGTCCTTCTTGTAACAAGTTTGTGACTTGTCACCCATACCAATTTATCCTCTTCGTTTCTTCTCTTAAATAGGTTATATGTAGTAGAACATATTCTTGAACATGTTTGCTCCTTAACTTTCAAATTTGTTCCCTACTGCATCTTCATAATATTCATTTTTATAAGATCTATAACATGATATCATCTTCCACTGCTTACTGAACCAATTCCTCTCCAACCAATGCACTTGTTCTTTCTCAAGGATGTATCAACTCTTAACTCCATTGAAATCACTTGACCTACTATTGTAAGGTTATTTTTTCTTCAACCTCTTTTCACTGTCAAGTTGTCTCCAAACATGAAAGCATCTCCACTATTCAATATCTATTGTTCTCACTGCATCACCAAAGAGAAATAGTTTCTACATAAAAGTATACACTCTCCACTATGTTTGCAAAACACCCCAAATTCAGCAAATGTCAATTCAACAGAGACTTACTTGAACCTATCATAAACTCTGCTTCCTCCAAGAGTTGTAAAGCTGAAAGATTTTCATGGCTCTAACATTCTCCAAAAAAAAATATGAGCTCTGATACCACTTGGTGGGGATAGGTTGGGTTACCAGAGTTTCCCATAGCCCAATATACTCCACAAAGACAACCACAACTCTATTTCTAAACACATTCTCAAAATTTAGAAACTAATTCTAAATATACAGTCACAATAGAGAATGGATATTTCCTTCACAAATGCTATGAGAGATGTCTATCATGCATTCTAATCCTTTTCTCACATCATCCAAATCACAATGGATTCCATCCAAAAAAAATATGAAATGGTTAGGCCAACCAGGCTTGAAAACACCGAACTATCAGTCCTGGAAAACGTTGGTTGTAAGTGCTACGAAATGATTTCTCAGTGCTATTAAATTCCTGTAGGCACTATGAAATATTTTCGTAGTGCCCCAAAAAATTTATTTTCATATTTCGAGGAGTTGAACCAACTTGGAACTCTTCAAGGTCAATTCTCCACAGTC
Organism: Pinus taeda; assembly: GCA_000404065.3. Taxonomy (NCBI): domain Eukaryota; kingdom Viridiplantae; phylum Streptophyta; class Pinopsida; order Pinales; family Pinaceae; genus Pinus; species Pinus taeda. Next base: position 1,806 of record APFE031275314.1, on the reverse strand, counting down.
TCGAATCTCTCTTCAATGATATCAACAACTTCACATGCCTTTCTTTCTTTAGATTACTCTCTTGCTCAATTAATGGTCTGAATCCCCAATTAAAAGGTTGTGACAACACCTAAAGCGATGGTGCTCTTTTTCAATGCACATGAAGACTCTTATATTCAACAACAAGAATATTTAATCAATAGAATGACCAACGCACCAAAGGATATCAACAACCAACATACATAGGCCACCCTTTCATACATATGTTGTGCAACCACTCATACCAACATGATTCCCGGTCTTCAATAGAGTTGATAGTCTTCAACAGGGATTTTGACCACCGTTCATAGGGATTCATCAACACATCAAATATATATATGTATACCCACTTACATGGGCGCACACACTATTTAAAAGGTCAATCCATGCGTAGTCATTCAACTCATTTAGAGCCTCCACATATTACAGAAAATGACATAGACGAATAACTACACCACATGGTCTAATTTCAAACACAACCACAATGCATATATAGCCTTTGATCTCTAACCCATACGCTAGGGGAATACATGTAAGTTCAGCCCCAAACTACATTTACACCAAAGCATTGATTTGACATAAAAGTTTGCAACCATGACACATCCAAATTCTTACCAAGTACATTTTTCTAAAAACAATGATGCACAGGAATAAAAGGCGATAGCCACAATTCCATATATAAATTGATTTATCCAAAGATCAACAACTCATTAACCATATACATACAGAGAAGTAGACAACTATAGACACATCTAAACAGATTTTTCACTAATCACATTCAACATACATTAAATTGGCCAAAATATACAATGTGGGCACATGCAGTCAAAGCCCTCAACCTCTGCTTCTTCTCTTAGCATTGAAGCTTCTCCTCTCTTCTTCTTCACTTTGCCTTTGTTTCACACTACACACTTCTCAAACACTCTTCCTCTCTAAAAAGAAATCTACATGGGAGAATCACGAATCATAAGTGATGATTTGTTTCCCCTTCTCACAAAATATGAGAAACTAAAATTACATTTACATTATGAGATATTTCATCCAACTTATTCTAAAAACAAACTCACACCCTAATGCAAATATCTACAAACATCTAAAATATCTCCCAACATCACCATGTGACCATTCCATTGCATTGACAAGCTTCGGTCCAGTCTTCATCAAACTTTGTGCTCCATCTATGCACTTCCATCACTTTACAATTTTTATTTTTATTTTTTCGTTCGACATGCTTTGTATTTATAAGTTATTTTTATTCACCATTTAAAAAAAATAAAATTAGAAATGTGTAATTTTAATTTGCATGTGTTTTTTTTTTTTCATTCAACATGTTTTAAAAATGTTTTTTATTCACTATTTAAAACAATAAAATAGAAATGTATACTTTTTAATCTTATACGTGGTGTTATTTTAATTTTAATTAAGTTGTATTACATATTAATATCGTATAATTTAATTATAAGAAAATAATAAACTAGCAATTGTCCCAAAAGGTACAAAGAGAGGCCGATATGAATATTAAATTGGAATTGTTGATTTTTTATCCAAAATCAAGAAACCTTTATAGATGGCCAAGCATATACAAAACTTGCTAGTGACGAAGGCAATAACCACCATGACTATCCTGTAAAAAGTCAAAACATAATATTAGAAAACATTTTGATATGTTGTTTTAAAAAGTTAATTCCATTAGAAACCATGATATTATTATTATATTTTGTAAAGAATAATATACATATATAGAATGATACTACATTGAAAGCCATAATTGTATAGTGCGATTAGAAA
>APFE031275312.1:194881-231142 GCA_000404065.3 Pinus taeda | reverse complement strand
TTTGTCATGCGGAAAGAGTTATTTTTGCAGACAAACCTAACCTCCCTAGGAGTCTAATACTCTCTAGTGACAAACAAACCAAACAAGAGCAATCCTTCTCTAAACATACATTATTCTATGAGAAACCAAGTGTTTTCCGATCTTACCTTAGGTCCAACGCTTGTTGTAGCAGTCCAACCTTGCTGATCCAAATGAGCTCCTCCTTCACTTTAAGACCTGCATACACTAACAAGCAAACGATTACATAACACCTGAATATTTCATAAAACAAAGCATATTCATCACATAGACCAAGGAGTACATGAAATAATTCATTAACAACAAATCATTGAGAAGAATGGACTATTTGTATTAAGGAAACAAAAAAGGAACCATTACAACCTGAGCCTTGGTGTTGTGCAACCTCCTCCCAGGGTCCAACAAGAGATTTCCTCTACTTTGACAAGCTCACCCACTCCCAATATGGCAAAAAGGAAGGATAGTGATCTCTCCTCACAAGTCAACAATGGAAGTCCTAATTCCAGCAACATTTACCCTTTAGAATGTTCAGCTTTCACCTCCCCTCCTCTGGCCCAATGCCTGTATTTATAGTATTCTAGAGGAAGTTATTCAGTTCCAACATCAATGGGATACTCCCTCTTTTGGATGGGGTAGCTCCTCTCTTGATGGGATAAGTTCCTCTATCATAGGGATGCATGAACCATCTGGAGGCGCTCAATACACGTCAAACACTCTTCTAGAAGGCTCTAGAAGTGACCACAAGTAACTTTTAAAGATGAAACTCGCGCCTTTTGACCTTTACAGGGGTACGCACCCAACCTTTGGCTTACAGAGCGTACAAGTACGCAGGTCTAATGTATTTGGAGTGCGTACACGCAGGCAAGGTAGAGAGAACCTGCGTACCCAGAGATAAACATGTTTTCAAGTGACTTTTCTCTCTCTTTGAAGTTTTGACATGAAGAGCAGAGGTATGGGGCTTGACAAAGAGGACAATGTGGCTATTGATGAGGCCATATAGACTGCAGATAGTCAAGGTGACAAATTTCAGTGTAACAGTTATTTGAATAACCTAGAAAAATTCCTTCAACAAATCTAGCATCAAATTTCCCAAGTTTTGCATCATTTTTCTTAATGTAACATCTGCTACCAAAATTTTTGAAGTGTTTGACTATTGCTAGTCTATAACACTACAAATCATAAGGAGTTTTGTCACTGTTGGGTTGAAAATGAGCCTTCCTGAGAATAAGCACAATTATATGAATTACCTTTGCTTGTAATCTTTGCTAAACATTCTTTTCAGCCATCATTGCTCTGGCTAATTGCTGCATTGATTTATTCTCTCTCTTTGCAATGCCATTTTGATGGGGATTCTCTGTTATGATAAACTTCATTTTGATATCCCTTGTCTTAAAAATTCATCAAATTCCTTTGAAGTGAGCTCACCTCCATTGTCTGACCCGATGCTTTTGATTTTTCAATTGGTTTTATTTTCAACCATAGCTTTGAATTCTTTAAACTTATCAAAAGCCTCAGATTTCTCTATGAAAAAGGAAATCCACATCATCCTACTGAAGTCATCAATTATTAGCATAAAATATAGCTTACCCATGGTTGAATGCATTCTGGATGGTATACACAAATTCATGTGCACCAGTTGCAATGGATTTACTGTAGAGTTTTCCTTTGCATTGAAAGAAACTCGAGCTGGCTTTCCTTGCTGACATGATTTGGAAAAAAAAAATCTTTAGTTTTGAAAGCTTGGGAAATTTATTGACTACATTTTTCTTTCTCAGCTTGACGATCTGGCCAAAGTTCAGATGTCCAAGATTTTTGTGCCATAGCCAACTCTCGTTTTTCTTTGATAAGAAATTCTTTTATGTCTTTTGTTTGCGAACATAGACATTATGTTCTATTCTTACAATCTCAACAACTATTTTACCTGTGCTCGTGGACTTGATTTAACAATTTTTAGCTTTGAAAACCACATCATTACCTTGATTACACATCTGAGACAGACTCAACAGATTATGTTTCAGCCCATCAACATACAAAATGTTCTTAGCTTTACCTTTTCCAATTGAGAGATTGACCACTCATTTTGCAATTATATTTGTAGAGCATTGTTACCAAAAGTAACATTTCCTTTGTCAACTCGCTTTCAAGTGAGAAACTTTCTTTTGTCTCCTTTCATGTGCCTAGAATAGCCATTGTCCACATATCAATAACTCCCACCATTGTGTGCATACAGTGCAATATCACATTTCTTTGATCTTCTTTCTCTTTTCATACTTTGGGCTTATGTCTAATTTATTCAATAATTGTCTCTATCTTCTTTTCTTTTAGCCTGTAATTGACAACTATATGCCCAAAATTTTGGCACTTAAAACATTGCACTCGATAATTCAGGGGAGCAAAGGAATTATTATACCCGGGTCTGCTTCTTCTCTATTTATTCTTGTATTAGATCCAAGGCATCTGTATGATAAATTAACTCTACATTTTGCAGCTTTGTGGCCATAATTTGTGCATGTGAAACAATATCCAGGGAAGACATCGTTGTACCTAGACGGTTGCCTTCTATGCTGAGAATAATTTTGAGAAAATCGATTTTCATGGATAGAGTGATCCTTTTGCTGCTACTACTAATTTTATTTGATTGAATATTTTCTTTTAGCTATTGTGTGGGCCCTTATTTTGTTGGGGGAATGAAGTAATTTCCTTTTTACCCTTCAGTTCAGTTGTTGCATTGGATTCACCATAAATAACAACACCAGTTCAATCTTTGGAGATGCATTGAGCCTCCATAATTTCATTTAAATTTTCTATCCCTTTGCTGAATTTGGTATTGAATTTGAGTTGTGTTTTATCTTTTTCAAGCACCTTCTTCAACAACACAATTTCTCCTTCCAACTTCTCATAGATTTGAACCTTTTCATTTAACTGTTGGTTCAAGGAATTTTGTATTTTATTACTTTCTTATAACTACAAAAGTAATGGCTCTACTTCCTCAACCTTATCCTTTAATAAAGACTCCATTTCGGTTTTGTTTTGTTTTTCTTTCTTAACCTTTGTATTTCTTCAAGAGCACTTACCAGTTCTCCTTCAACGTCTACTTATTCTTCATCATCATCAGAATTATCCTCAAGTTGCATATTTTATTGGTCATAAGAATGAATTCTTTAGAGCTATCATCATCTATGTCCTCATTTGAGGATTGACTGGGCTCAGTTTCATAGGAGATCTCATCTTGATCATATAATTCTTTCTTCTTCGCCTTCTTTCTGTCCTTTTGAACCTTCTTAATTTTTTCTTTAGGACCATAATAATTTTTCTTGTTTTCAAAATACTTGTTAAATGTATGATTGAAAGTACATAAATTAATATTTAATTATTTAGAGTTTCCTTAGATTAATTATTTATAATATTAGAGTCTTATTAGAATATCTATTTGTTATAAAATATATGGAATCTAGAAAAGTGTCATTTCCTAGGAACTAATTTAGGAAAATAGTTAGGAATGTTGTTACAAGTGAATTAAATGTAAATGGACACTTGTAAATGAAATAAGTGACCCATAACAAAATTATTTTATGATGCAAGCTTACTTAAATATTTTGTCTCTCCACGTGCAAGAGTGTTGAGTGATCGTGTGTAAGCTCTTGCAGATTTTATGTAATTCTTCTTTTCCTTATTAATAAAATTAGTGTGTATGAGGACAATTCTGCTATTATTGTGGTATCATAGCTACAATTATGCAGATGGTGTGAAGGAGATTCCATCTCTGCAAGTTTTTGGAAAACTCTATCAAATTTTGGTACTATAGCCTGTCAAAGCCTTCCTTATTTGGGTTTGCACCACAGGAAAATCTGCCCACTATTATTTGCAGCTGTAAAATTTACATCTTTCTTGGAAATTTAAGGGCCATAGCACAAATCTCTTGCCAACATTTACTCCATTGGGTAAATAAATAACGTTGACTCTTATTTGGTAGCTAACAAATACCCTTAGTGTAAGTCCACCTACAAACACCACAACTAATAGAAAATCTTTTGTCTCTCAGCTTTTTTAATGTGGTTCTTCGCATTTCCTAGTGTACATTCTTGGGGAAAATTCAACTGATAAAGACTGGATCCTCAACTTAAGATAAATATTGTCAAAATTTTGATTGAAAATCGCAAACGTGGAACTAGTAGCATTTTGCATGGAAGAGCTCCAATTTGGAAGATCACTGAATAACGTAGAGATAATATAGTTATAGCGAGAGCATTGATTCACTAACTACATTGGAACACTATTGCATTGAAAATCTCTCCATTAAATTTAAGGTGTGTAGGCTTATACATTCTTTAAAATTCAAAACATTAAATTAGCTTTTATAAAACACTTTCATAAAGTGATTTTAAGATTTTATCAAATTGTTTTTACATGGATATATGTAAACATGCTTTAATGTATTTTGGAGAGATAAGTGATTTTTAAATAAATTTTCTGTTTGAGTGATAAGTGAGTGGAGTAATAAGTTTTTTTGGGGTAATTTTTTTATATAGTGGAGTAATAAGGTGATTTTTAATATAGGTGTAAATGTTTGGAGAGATAAGGTGTAATTTTGGAGTAATAAGTTGCAATATTTTATTTGTGGGAAACAAATTGTAACTCAAAGTAACTTTTACATTGAGGGGGGGTTATAGTAAAAAAAGTCAAATTGTAAGAGCATTATAAGATTTAAATTTTAAAAGTTGCATTGTCAAATTTAAGAGAAGTTGACTAGAGCCAAGTGCAAATCTCAGTCACTTTTCTCCTCAAACGAATATATGAGGGTCAAGGTGAAGCTCCAAATCATTTTTTTTTGTGGCGTTGTGTGTGGGGTGTGTTATCGAACTTAATTTTGTGTTGCACGATCTATCTTGGTGCATACATTTACTTTTACAATGTCCAAGCTCGTAAATTTATTTTTTGAGTCTCACAAACTTGAAGACTCAAAGAATTATAAGACATAAAAGGAAAATAATAATCACTTTGATTTACAATGAACTTTCAAAGATGTATGTGATGATGATGATGTTAAACTAAACAAAGCTACAAATGTAGACTCACTAGCTAAATTGGAGATAAAAAATGTGAAATCATTAGCATTAATTAAATCTTCAGTTAATGATGAAATGTATGTTCACATTGAAAATGCTTATGATGCATGGTTTGTCTAGAAAACATTTAACTATTCATTTGATACATAACCAAAATCTAAAAGAGTTGATATTCAATTAAATTTTCTTCAACATAAATTGATAGAAGGGGGAGATGTACTTGAATAAATTTCCAGACATAAGATCATTAAGCAGGAAATAGTAAAGGTTGGATTTCAAGTAGTGGATGATAGTTTCATGACTACTATTTTGGTTGCCGGTTTTCCTTCTCCATAAACACATTTCTTGGAAACTTTGCAAGTAACTCGAAAGCTAGAGAAGCTAAAATTTGATGAATTATTTGAAATGTTAGCTCAACATGAAAAAACTTTTTGAAATAAGAACAGGTTGGAGAAGATGTCTTCTTTACAGAAGTTAGCACTAGTAAATCTTCAACTAAAAGTTTTGGAGGTAGAGGAAGAGGGAAAATCAATAAAAATCAAGGAGAATATATAGGACAAGGACATGGTAGAAGTCAAGGTAGAGGTAATAGTTCATGCATAGGCAACATTCAAGGTAGAGGCAACAATCAAGGCAAAGGAAAAAATCAAGGAAGAGGACAAAGTCAAGGGAGAGGACCAAATCAAGGTAGAGGAAAAATTAGAGGCAAAGAACGGAGTCAAAGCATAGGCAAATATTTCAACAAATTTATTTATAGAATATGTAACAAAGTTGTTCATTGTGTTGAAGATTGTTAAACCTCTACTGAAAAATTCCAAAGTTTCAATAACGCTTGGCATAGTTTGCTAATGATCAGGAAGATGATGGCTCAGAATATGTCTTCACTACACTTCAAAGTTGAGAATCAACAACATTATAGGTCTCCACATATCTTAAAAGTGATTATGAAGATGCTTGGATCTTAGATACATGGGAAACAAAACATATGGCTTTTCGACGTGACTTATTTTGGACTTTTCAACAATGCCATCTAAATTCATTTTTTTTTTGTAGATGATACAAGACACAATCCTTGTGGAAAAGGTGTAGTAAAAGTTTATCTTCCTCACATTGGAGAAAAATGAATTTCAAATGTTTGGCATGTACCAACTTTCAAGAATAATTTGTTGTCATTAGTCATGATTCGACATGAAGGACATCAAGTTGTTATGGAGGATGGCTTAGTAAAAATCAACTCCATCAAATAGAATATTGAATTCAATCATGATAGGATATGAAGACAAAAGAATTCTAAGGATGAAAGGAACAATTATTCCATGGAATTTTGATTTTTCAGGAGCAACACGTACAAATATTTCACCAATATGGTTGTCACATGTTAGATATGGGCATTTAAACTTTGAAAGTATCTCTCAACTTCAAAAACAGAGAATGGTTAAAGGAATCCCAACTTCTAAGAAAGAAAATGTAAGATGTGAAGCTTGCATTTACGGGAAACAAAGTCAAGATACCTTTCGAACAAGTTCATGGCATGCAAACAAGCATTTGCAATTGGATAATAATGACATTTGTAGACCTCTATAGACTTATTTGGGAGGTTGTAGATACCTTTTTCTCTACATTGATGATTTTAGTAGAATGACTTGGGCTTATTTCTTGAAACAAAATTCAAAAACCTTTGAAAAGTTCAAGACTTTTCTTCAATTGGTTGAGAATGAGGTTAAAGAGAAAATTGGCACTCTAAGGACAAACACTGGAGGGGAATTCACTTCCAGTGAATTCCAAACTTATTGCATGGATAATGGTATTAAAATACAAATTAGAAATGTCTACACTCCACAAAAAAATGGAGTGTTAGAGAGAATGAGTCACACCTTGTTAGGGATGGAAAGATCCATGGTAACTTTAAAAATTGTAAGTCCTTGATATTGGACATAAGTTTTTGGTTCAGTATGTTATGCCTTAGTTCCAAAAGAAAAGTGAACTAATCTTGATTCAAAAATTTTGAAGTGTACAATGATTGAATATTGTGATGACAAGAAGGGATATCACCTTCTGTCCAATGGAAATTTTATTATTAGCAGGGATGTTATATTCGATGAAATAGAAAGAAAGAGCGCCACAAAGATAGAAAATATTCTACAAAAATTGGAAACTAAGGGAGATAAAAAGAAAATCACAATGAAGCATCAACCAAGGAAATAACATTGGTATGATATTGAATTATCTTCATCAGAAACTGGTTCATTCAACTCACCTACTTCATCTAGACCATGTGGATCTTCTGGAAGTTCATCTAAATCTCCTAGCAGTAGCTCATCTGAAAATGACTTTCCACCCCCCGAAACTTCAGATGATCGAAGAACACTTGATTATATCAATGCACTTTATAATGATGGTGATTATTTAGATCCACAAACAAGTGAACAACAACTGCCTAAATGGTTCCTTCAACTTTTGAAGGATATCATGTCAGATGAGCAAAACAAAATAGGAGCACGAAGTTCACAAAGAAATGAAGAATTTTTTTCCTTAATAACAGATGATTTTACCAAGACCTCCACATAAAAAGAGGCAGTAAAACATATTGAATGGAAAAAGGAAATGGTTGAAAAATACAAGGTAATGATAGAAAACAACACCTGGAAACTTGTTGATTGTCCTAGAAATGTGAAACCTATCGAATGAAAATGGATTTACATAATTAAGTATAAGCCAGATGGATACATTGAAAAGTACAAGGCAAGGCTTGTTGCCAATGGTTTTTCACAACAAGAAGGAAACAACTACGAGGAAACATTTTCACCTACAACAAAATACAACACCATTAGATTAACACTTGCATTAGTAGCTCAAAAAGGATGGAAAGTACATCAAATGGATGTTAAAATTGCTTTCGTCAATGGAGACTTTCAGGAAGAAGTATATATGACTCAACCTCCATGTTTTTAGATTGAATGGAAAGAACACAAAGTATGCAAGCTAATCAAGGCTTTATATAGATTGAAACAAGCTCTACGAGCTTGGTCTGAAAAAATGGACAAGTACCTTGCGAATTTTGGACTTAAATGAAGTGAATTTGATGATACTTTATATGTGCACCAACAGGGTAAAAAGTATGGTGATTCTAGTTATGTATGTGGATGACTTGATCATTACTAAGAACAATAATGATCATATTATGTAGGTAAAGAAGGAGTTACATGCTAGATTTAAGATAACTAATTTGGGATTATTTCACTACTATATTGGAGTTGAAGTATTCAAACATCCAAATAATATTTTCATTAGTCAAAACAAGTATGCATATGAACTTCAAAATTTTGGAATCCAGGATTGCAACCCCATTCTCATCCCAATGGAACAAAACTTCAAACTTTCAAAATTTGAAGGGGGGAAGTGGTGAACAATACTACTTATAGACAGTTGATTTGAATCTTGATCTATTTGACAACCATTCATCTAAACATATATTATGCAGTCAGTATTCTATCACACTTTATGCATGAACCAAGGGAAATCCATTGGAATGATGCAAAAAGGGTCCTTACATATATCCAAGGGACAAATGATTTTGGTATTCTTTACAAAAATACTAAGAAATTTGTACTTGGTGGATTTTTATATGCAGACTTTGCTAGAAGTATTGATTATCATGCATCAACATCAGGTTATTTGATGAACATGGGGTTAGCTATAGCTTCATGGAGTTTCAAGAAACATGTTACAGTGTCCACTTCTTCAGTGGAAGCAGAGTATATATCAGCATGGGAAGCAACATGTGAAATTGTTTGGTTGCACATAAGTTTACAGGATTTAGGAATTCCTCACGAAGAAGCCACATCTTTATTCATTGACAGTCACTGATCCATAAATCTTGCCAAAAAACCATTTTTCCATTCCAAAGCAAAGCATGTGGCCACAAAGTATCCTTAGATTAGAACAATCATTACAAAGGATTTCATCAAGTTGATATATTGTCCTTCTGAAGATCATATTTCAGACATCTTCACAAAACCACTTGGCAAGATCAAATTTACTAAGTTCACGGATGACTTGGTATTTGTTGTAATGTACCATTGGATCAAATGGGGGAATATTATATGTATGATAAAAATTACATAAATTAATATTTAATTATTTATATTTTTATTAGATTAATTATTTAGAGCCTTAGAGTCTTCTTAGAATATCTATTTATTATAAAAGATATGACATCTGGAAAGGTGTCGTTTCTTAGGAACTAATTTAGGAAAATAGTTAGAATTGTTTTACAAGGGAATTACATGTAAATGGCCACTTGTAAATGAAATAAGTGATCCATAAAAAAAAATAGTTTAGGACACAAGATTATTTAAAGCTTGTTTCTCTCCACTTGCAAGTTTGTTCAATGATCGTTTGTAAGCTCTTTGAGATTTTATGTAATTTTATTTTCCTTATTAATAAAATTTGTGTGTCTGAGGACACTTTTGCTATTAACACTTTGATACATAATGACCAACTTGGCTACAATTAAAACATTTAAAGGGAATATTACCTTTATACTTGTCTGATCCACGCTTGAGCCTCCTCACAAAGTTATCTTCTTCTTCATATGATTTACAACATGTGTCAACATGGTCATCCATGCACTTATTTTCTATTTTGAAGGCTAATTCTTTGGCTGCATACTTTCTTTTAGAAGTCCTCATCTCATAGGGAGTGAGAATTCCAAGGAATTGACCTAGAGTGAGAGTGTTCATATTTTCCCTTTATGCAATGGATGACACCTTGGGATTAAACCTCTCACGAAGAGATATCAACATTTTTTGAAATACCACATAATCAAAATCCTAGAAGCTGACTCACCCACCTGCAAATATCTATATATGGATCCCTCATCCTAGAGATCCAGAGGTTGGAATTTTGTATTTTACAAGGAAGTGCTATTGGTTTCTCTGTGCAACATTGTATTTTTGTGTGATCTAGCTTTTCATGAGGTGAAGAGGGCTCTCATGGTGGGAGGATGGTGTTGGGTCAGACCAATGGGTTGTAATCCTCTCTTCTACTACTTCTATCAATAAATTTATTTGAGTTTCCCTCCATATTCTTGTATATCTCTGAATCTTGCATTGATATATGCATTTGTATGGTTAATATACATCTGATCCTATATTTTTTATGGTTATAGATCTCTATGCTTTGATGGTATTATGCTGCTTTGACTCTACAGGTGCTCTTTGAAGTGGGACAAGTGAGGAAAGAGTGGAAAAGCTTTGTCAAAGGGGAGAAGAAACAAGCAAGGATCCAAGCGAAAGACTGAGGTTGGTACTCTCTGCTTCTCTTTCATCTATCTCTCATAAAGGAAAACACAAGTAACTTTAGTTTGTTTATTTCTAAGATAGCTACCCATCTTAGTGAGACTAGAACCTCTAAATGGTCACTAGTTTTCCCGGTAACAAAATGGTGACTCCACTGGCAAGCAAATAGTTTGTTTGCTTGTTTCTATTTGTTTTCTTTATAAACTACAGCCAAAGCCTGAAGTTAAGATAGCTAGTCTTCAAACTACTTTTGTTATGCAATCGCAAAATTAGATCAATGTTGCTTTGGTTAATCTTCAGGTTATTTTATGAACTAAACACCTGACTTGGAAACATCCTAAGTGCCCTGGTGGTAGCTCAAGTAACCTCATTAAGTCAGCCCCTCTACTTTGTGTTTATTGTCTATCATTAGCTCAACGTAAATCCCTAAACTAAGCTGCAAACTATGAGCAAAAACCAAGCTCAGTCTTGTCCCTAGACCATCGCACTGTCTCTCATTGGTAGTCTGGATGCATCACACCTCCCATGTGTTGCAGGTGAGATCCATCCATGTTTCCCTATGTTATAGGTGCGATGATTAGGTGAGACTGTTTCTGCTTCCAGATTTTGGTTTTTTCTTCATTGTCTTTAGCTTTATTCAGTAGTTTTGTTGTCTATGATCAATATATCATTGTTGAAACTCTCTTCCTTTGCATTATTCAGCCTCCATTGATAGAGAATTGTGAATGCTTTTATGTATTTTTCGTCATTTATAGTTCTCCTTTGTAAACAATAGCTTAATCAAACTGTCGTCTTTTGATTTGAAAGTGTCACAAGTGTCGTTTTCAGTCAAAGAAAAGAGTGTCGTAAAGTCTTCCTCTTTTAGATAGTTGATTACACTTTTTCTATTGTATTTGATTTGGATAATCAATTCTTTGAAGTGTCGAAAGTAGTTTTCAAGGTGAAATTGAAAGTGTCGTCTAAATCGTCCTTTCGTTTTTTATCAAGAAATTGCTAAGTGTCGCTTTGAGAAAAGATAGTTCAGATCTGTACTTAGTTTTCTTTTTGTCATTCTCACATTAAGGAAACTGAAAAACAAATACATGCATGTGCATTTGCATTGAGACTGCATGCAGAAATTGATTTAGGACAGTGCATCTTAGTGTGTGCTCTCTGCTCTATGTTGAAAGGATTTTTCTTCTCTTTCTTTAGTAGCTAGGATTTTCATTGTAAAAAGAAAGTAAACAACTGCTTATCATCTCAGATTGCATATTTAGGAATTGTATATCTACATCACGTGGTGAACCTTAAAGGTAAACTTCTTAAGAAATATCAACTATAAAATAAATTTCAATGACCATAAAAACGCTTTGGAACCTAATGCATAATATTTAGAAGTCTAGGCTAGAGACGTATTTCGGCATCGTAAAGCCTGGTAACTATCATTTTCATCGTAGGTTGGGTGATTCCTCTTCTTTGATACGACAAGTGCCACTACGTACTTGTTCTCCCACGTACCATCGAGTATATATTGGGAGACCACAATAGGCTATATCCTTTATCCTTAGGAAGCAATGTCTGTCACCCTATCGATCGCAATGCACTGAACACAACATTCGGGAAGATTGACTGTTGTACGTAAAAGGTATTCTACAGTTCTGTGATTGGTTTGGTGATCACTCTATCTAGATTTTCAGAGTAGTCACTTTCGTTCCTTTTTAGACTCCTTAAAAGAAAAGGTCCATTTGAGCACTTGTCACTTCAAGCTCATTAAAAATCGAAGGCGACTAGAGTCATCTTTAGCTTTTTCTCGACTCTTAAAAATTGAAAAAGCTGCCATAAAATTCATTTAATTCGAAATAACATTTTCCCCTTTTTATTTTGAGTTGATCAAGTAATCCACAATCGTGGAAGAAAGTCAATAAAAACCCTGTCGTTCGCGGAGACTAACGATTCAACCATCTTTGACTCCAGAAATGAAACCATTATGGCCAAGCAATCTCACTTAACTGGGTCAAAGTATCCTAGTTTATTTGAAACTTGTGTTTCAACATCATCAGAGACTCCAGTTACTCCAATTATTTCTGGAACCCCTGCCTCTACAGAAGAAGTTCCACAGTTACAAGAGGACATTAGAACTGATCCTAGTGTAATGGTTAACACTTATATTCCTGAACCAGCTCCATCTAGGGCTGATTCGGAAGGTGTCACCCCTCCAGCATCTGTCTCTACAGAGTCTATACCTTCTTTGGCAACATAAATATTTTACAGACCTGATGGTATGCCTCTTCCACCTGGATTGATTGCTATAAAAGAGATTGTGGAGGATCTTCCATCTAGTACTCCATTGCATTTTGGAACTGGGATCCACCTATATCCTTCTACTATAGAAGTTAGTCACCCTTCATCACAAGTTCCTGTAGAATCGCTAGGAAATATTTTGGATAGACTCAATATGTCTGAACAACCATCGACATCTAGGATTGTGTCATCCAATACAATAGCAGCAGAACCTCCTGCCACCACTTCGACAATGTTTGTTGGTGTACCATCTGTTCCAACTAGTTCTCAACCACTAGATGGAGTCCACCTAGGGACTGTTTCGATAGTATGGTTTGTTACTATTTGTTCATACAAAACCTTATATGGAATTTCTTATGTTGATTCTGAGCAAATTGATCCTTCACAACAGTATCAATTTGGGCAACCCAGTCTCCAAAGGCCAATTTTCCCTTTGTACACTAGATTGCTACCATATGGGGGCAAGTCTACCTTTTCATTGTTCCCTCTGGGAGAACAACCATATGAGAGTTCACAACAAAATTCGGGTCAAACTATAATTGCATCCAATAGTTGGGTACCAATACTGCCTCAAAAACTGAGAGTTGTATATTCAATGCAACAAAATCAACCTGTGTTGAACATTCCCACTACAATGGTTATTGTGGCGGTGTCACAAGTATAAGCGCTGCCTATTGTATGTCAACCTCTAGTCTTTCAGGTCGTAATACAACAACCTCTTTTCTTCGTGACTCAATCACAACTGCTGATTAGTGGCTCATTAACTAAAGCGACTCAGGCTCAAACGGGTACTATAACCCCTCATCTTAGTCAAGCATCTGGTATTGGACAACAATAAATGGTCTCACAGCCATGGTTGGTGCAATATCAACAACTGCAATTCCAGTAAGCTTACTGAGGATCTGAGCAACAAAATTGTGCAGGTAATGGGCAACCGTATATTCAAAACGGTTACCAAAAATCATATTACAATGGTTACACCCATCAACCTTATCAAAGTTATCAGCATCAAATACATTATGTTGGTATGCAAAGACCCAGTGCTCAAGCAATCCCATCTTATCTTTGGTATGCTTTGCCAAACCTAAATCAACAGTTGCCTTTTATAGCAACTTTACAATTACCAGATTTGAATTGGCTAAAAAATGATCCAATTGCTTACGCCCCTTGGTGGCTGGCAATTCCTCATAAAATTCCATCAGATATTCCTCAATTCAGTGGAAATCTGAGTGACGATCCATCAAATCATGTGATGATCTTTCATTTGTGGTGTTCGTCAAACACTCTCAATGATGATTCGATTAGGCTTCACCTTTTTCAATGAACGCTAACTGGTCCAACAGTGAAATGGTACATCGAATTGCCTAGAGCTTCATTCAATAACTTCAATGCCCTTGCCGCCACCTTTTTAACCCATTTTCAGTTACCAATAAGGTACGAAATAGGAACGAAGCTTCTTACCAATTTTAAGCAGACGACAACCACTTACATATCTGATCATATTCATGAGTGGTGACATCGTCGTCAAATGGTAAAAACATATGTTCCTGGTCAGCTACTAGCTAAATGGTTTATTAAGTCATTGTTACCTTCTATTACAGAAGATGTGGCAAAGGGGGGAGTTGTCACTGAAGAGCAAGTCATTTCTCGTGCGCAATATCTAAACATGATCTATACTCAGTCTGGCAAGCTCTATGACAAAATTCCTGATTCTCCTAGACCAGAGTTTTCCATTCCTCCTCCTCCTAAATCAAATAAGGACTCTCATGCCGGCGATGACATGATTGGCCCCTCAAATACGCAAACTGTAAAGACCACATCTAGTGATTGGCACCTCAAATACGCAAACTACAAAGACCTCATCTAGTAAAGCCCTTGCAGTTTCTAGTAAAAAAGCAAATGACAAACTTCCTGCCTCGGAGGTTAATGCCGTGTCGACCGAAAAAGGAAAAGAACCGAAGAAACTAGGGGGCAAGAAGAAAAGGAAAAGCAAAAAGAAGAAATAGGATGATTCGCCTCCTAAACAATATTCTAAAAACATTGTTGGGCAACAAAAACCTTGTTATCCATGTTACATATGCGATGACGAGCATTTCACGAAAGATTGTCCACATAAAGATGAGGTTATGAAAATTTTAAAAACTTCAAATACCCCAGCAGTGTTGACTAATCCATTTCCGAGCCCATAAACATACTTGGTTGCTATCAATCATGCTTCCCCATCCCAAGTGCTTATGTCTTCTATTTCGAAATAGAAAAATGATGCTTTGATATCAACAAGGAATAAAGGTTATGGGAATCCATAGATGTCGAACAACAAGGGTACATATCAACCAAGTAGTTCGATAACAACTTCGACCGAAGTTGTACCACCCATCATTCCTGACTTAACAATAAAACTTCCAAAGGGAGTAGTACACAAATTGACATTTAATCCTTGTGCTCGAGCGACATAGAATTATAATATAGTAGAGGATCTGACCCAATTGCCATCCACTATGTCGACACTTAAAGTGCTGCAAAATTGCCCCTCCCAAAAGCAGGCTCTATTATCAGCAATAGGTGGGATTGACCCAGCGGACTCCAATCTTGTGGCCTTTAATCATAAAGGATATGAACCTCAGTTATCGGCTCAACTCACTTTCCTCGTACAAGTGAAATCCCTCAACAAAATTGTTCATCGAACAATCATTGATAAAGGGGCATCTACCTGCATTATGTCAATGAGTTGCTGGAAAACTTTAGGCTCACCACCCTTGTCAAGATCATCAACGACATTAAAAGCATTTGATGGATGAACATACACCCCGTAAGGGATTTTAAGTAACTTGCAAGTTGAACTGGGGGACAAGACAGTGGAAATTGACATTGAAGTTATCGATGGAAATCTTGATTACAATGTCCTACAAGGAAGGCCCTGGATTTATGTTATGGTTGTTGTTGTGTCAACATAATTTAGAAAGATTTTATTTCCCTTCCAAGAAGGAATTATAATCGTTGACCAACAAACCTTTCTCCCCAACAGTTCACAAGTTACTAGAAGCATTCCAATGCTCCATGGAAGATCTAAATCTCTTCAAAATATTGGAGTAGGCCTCCTAAAAGACCCTACCTTAATGGGTACTTTTTCCCTACCGCCACCGAGTAATTTGACAGAAGTGACCAATGTGGGAACCTGTAATATGATATCTTCCATATCTACACAGATTCAAAGTATTTCCGAACATTTTATTAGCATGGATCATTGCCAGGTATTGCCTCCAAGCCCAATAGAAATATTGTAGAAATTAATTTTCTTGACCTGGGGGGAAAACCCAAACCAACGCTCATTGAGTGTTTGATAGATAGGTCTAAGGAATATGGCACCTCTTTAGATCCTTGGTCACATGTACATTCTACAGGCGAAGGAATCATTCAGTCAATGATGATAGGAGAGGCACCATGGTAAGATTACCACCATCGTTCCCATATTCCGGATTACCACGAAGATTATTCCAGCGACTTAATCTTCCTTCAGTTTTTGGATTTTCTATCAAATACTGTGAATACGGTGGATTGTGAGGATGGTTCCTATCCTATGTCAACCTCATTAAAAAATGATACAACTCCCTTTCCAAATCGAGTATTTGATTATGATCTCATAAAATCCAAGTCGAGTCTTTCAAAGATCTCGAAGGTAAACCTTCATTCCAACAATCGTGTTGAATGCAATGAAGCTTGGGGGGCATGCGCCTCGATTTGCGTCATTATGCTGGGGGCATGCGAACTTATAACAAGCATAGTTTTTCATTTTACGCTTGCGTAAACATGAAACGGAAAACGAGCAATGTTTCTTCAAAGTTCAAGCTTGTTAAAAAATAAACCTAGCCATGAGCAATGTTTCCATAAAGTTCAAGCTCGTTAAAAAATAAATCTAGCTATGAGAATATGTTCCCCCAGAGTTCAAGCTCATTAAAAAATGAACCCACTTTCGGTAAATAACCTTTGTGATCACATTACTATCAACTTTTGAGCCTTGGTCGTGTTTTTACCATCACCTCGACATTTTAGCCAATCATACACCTCCACTTGATTGTTTACCCCTTTGAGGAAAAACTGCGATGAGTGATTCTATTAGCCATGTTCTTTACACTGCCATGATTGAAAAGTTCCAAACCTCATCTGGAACCAGCTGCTACCCGAAAATATCACTCATTCCTAAAAAACGAGTCTTTTTTAAGCTCTTTTTATACTCATAAAATATAAAATGATTGGCAAGCAATTGGCCTCTCCATCTCGTTAAAGTGATTGGAAGTGCCATCCCTCTTGTATTTTAATCTTTTTGGACTGGAGGGATCATTACATGAAAATATCAAGCGCTTGTCTTTTCCGGCTTGCTAAAATGATCAGAAAATTCATCCTTTTGTTATTATTTTATACTTTTTCGGACTTAAGGGATTATAATACGAAAAATTACTATTGGAGTTTCCTTTATGTCTCTTTTTAGATTCTCTAAAATTGAAAAGGACCGAGTTATCTTTGTCCTTAAACTCGTTAAAGAAATAACGACAAACTTGTCCATTACAAACAAGAGCGAGTTTGACTGTCGCTAGGCTCACTAAAACATAGCGACAGGTTTGCCCGAAGGGAAAATTATAGAAAAATCACATGTTATCCTCTTGAAGCTTGAGAAAAATAAAGAGGTACTGGTCAGCAATGACCAGGGAAAAATTGGGAAGAAAACTTGAAGAACTTTATTGGTAGCAGGTCACTCTTGAACATGACACTTTCACTCCACCACCATGATTGAGTCGGGTTGGGTTATTCCATTCACCGGCCATATCACCATTGGTCCTCCATACCATCCATTTTTGGGGTCAACACTATCAATCTATTTCAGTGTCATCGATATGTTCAAGAGAAGTCACTCAAAGAATTCACCAACCCAGCTAATGCCTCATCCACTGCAATACCTTCACGCTTCATTCTTTCATGACCGCCACACTTCATTCTTTCATTAAGGCCCTCCTACGACGGGTCACTTATTTTTTACATCAGCTCATTATCCAAGAAGTTGACCTAGGAACAACCCTTTCAGTATTTTGAAGCTTGCATGCCTCAATGGCAAGTTTCTCACTTTCGGTGACAAGTTTACATCAATGGCCTTTGACCAAAAGATTTTGCATGGTGTTCGATGTCAAGTCCCATATTCACACCACGTGAATTGTACTACAGTACCTTGAGGGTCATTATCATTATCAGTGATTCCTCTCGTGCCTATTAACAACTTACATCATTGGCTAGTAATCAGGCGATGTCTCTCCATGTTCGACACCGAAACATCTTTTCACATGGATCGACTTGTACTTCAGACAAAGATTGAATGAGTTTGAAGACCCTGGATCTAGTTTCATCCATCTGGGCTACGATATATTCAAGAAAATAAAGACATCAAATGTACTCTATAGCAACATAGATAATCATCCAAGCTAAGGGACGATGGCTCTACCAGAATCATCAATCTGCCACACAGACGATTGTCTGTCCTATGTACATGAAAATGAATTTATAAAGCTGAGCATGGGAGTGGCCACCTCTGTTAGATCATGAAAATATTATGAAGATAATGTATTGTATTGTATATTATTACAGGTCACCTTCGAGTTCAAAAAACCTCGGATCCTCATGATAAAGCATTTCACCCGACATCAGAGTATTTATGACCTCATGCTTTAAGGGGAAACTGTTATAGACATATTTGGGCACTGCAACCCCAATCACATATGTACATAAACCAAGGGCTTCTAAGCCCATAAAAGTGTTGTTTCATACCCTAAAGGAATAAGGTCAATTGATTACATCATTTCCCAGAAGTTCTCCTTGAAAAACTGCTCAGAATTGGTCAAAACTAGACCATCTCACCTGCTACATGGTCAGGGTGCATTGCATCTCACCTATTGCACATGGGGGTGTGATGCATATTGAAAAGACCTTCTATAGGGTGTGATGGGTGAGAGTAGACAAATGGCAAAGGTCGTTTACTAGGTGGAAACTCAGAGAATCTTCTAGAAACCGTTCACATGACACTTGCCTCTCTAAATTCGCCCAAGGATGAGTAAGAGGTCATGAAATATCTAAGTGGAACCAAGAACTATCAGTGAAATGAAACTAATGAAAATCCTAGAAGCTGACTCACCCACCTGCAAATATCTATATATGGATCCCTCATCCTAGAGATCCAGAGGCTAGAATTTTGTATTTTGCAAGGAAGTGCTATTGGTTTCTCTGTGCAACATTGTATTGTTGGGTGATCTAGCTTTTCATGAGGTGAAGAGGGCTTTCATGTTGGGAGGATGGCACTGGGTCAGACCAATGGGTTGTAATCCTCTCTTCTACTACTTCTATCAGTAAAGTTATTTGAGTTTTCCTCCATATTCTTGTATATCTCTGAATCTTGCATTGATATATGCATTTGTATGGTTAATATACATCTGATCCTATATTGTTTATGGTTATAGATCTCTATGCTTTGATGGTATTATGTTGCTTTGAATTTATAGATGTTCTTTGAAGCAGGACAAGTGAGGAAAGAGTGGCAAAGCTCTATCGAAGGGGAGAGGAAACAAGCAAGGAGCCAAGCGAAAGAGTGAGGTTGGTACTCTTTGCTTCTCTCTCATCTATCTCTCATAAAGGAAAACACAAGTAACTTTAGTTTGTTTTTTTCTAAGATAACTACCCGTCTTAGAGGGAGTAGTAGCTCTGAATGGACACTAGTTTTCCAGGTAACAAAGAGAAAGAAAGGTTTTTGCTGAATTAACAACATTTCAAAGTGAAGCTACTAGGTCCAAAAGGATCAACATGACAGAGGAAGATTTGTTGACCAAAGAAAAGTGGTGACATAAGGAGCATAGTAGTTTCTTTCCGATTGTTTTGAAAGGGGGAGAGATCTAGTGAAATCAAATAAAATTAAAATTGAGGGAGAGATCTATGGAAGGAGAAATCTAAAGGGGGACCGAAGGGGGGGAGTGAGGGGGGTGACATAGAAAATCACAACAAAACACCAACAACAAATAACATGGCAACAAAAACCAGTAAATAGGAGTTCATTCCAGGGAGAGCAGGGTTTCAAAGACTTAAAAGAGAAAAAGGTTTTTTGTTTGATTTTGGTGTTGCCATCAATTTCAAAGTGGGAGAATGTTGGAAATATGTTGCCATTGAAATCAATAGGTGTCAACATGTGGCAGCAAGAGGCACATGTGTAAAATATGGGGCAGGTTCCAAGCACACGAGAAGGGCAAAGGGTCAAAATTAGAGCAGAGGATTTGGATCCATTTTTTTAGCACTAGTTCATATTAGATGCAAGTGTAACCCATCTCGTTGGATAGATATTTGAAATTTGTTTCTCGTGATATATGGAAGTCCCAAAATTGCCTCCTGGGTTGAAATATAGAGCCATTGAAATCTCTATGACCCCAAATTCAAATAACAAGGTTAAAGGTGAATGGAGGACCCTTTGGTGTATAACCAAAGTTGGCATAAGTGCCAACCTTAGTGGAAAGACTAGATATGGAGCCAAAGAGAGGACTGGGACAATGTAACGACAACATAGTAGAAAGGAGGTACCCCATTGGCTCGGGTGGAATCCTGAAACCCCAGAAATCCCATAACCCTAGTGGGAACACCTCGATGTAACAAATGAGGTGGAGCTAGGACACATGGAAGAATTTCGACAACACTTGGAGATGGGCCTTTGGAGAGAGGTAGTGGTCTCAAGGAGTGGTTTCCTACTCTGTTGATCATGTAGATCAATGGCAGAGATCTACCCTGATGACACCTATCCCAAAACATAAACTGCTCAATAGTGGTGTCAAGGAGAAAAGGGCTTGAACCTCGTGGTTTTCAAAATAACAAAGGAAAGGGTCATAAAAAAAGATCTCAAAGGATATTTTCTCTCTCCTCTAGGACGACAAATGGTAGCTTATGGTTGGCTCGATTGATGATAATGATGACATCATCACCAACCAATAAGAGGTGGAAATGTGGCATGCATTTATGATGTTTTGTGGATGTAAGTGGGTTGTTTCCAGGTGACATGTATCACTAGTCTAGAGGCACTAAGTCTCCCTGATGATGTTAACATGATGTCATACCAAAGGGGTCATCCCAAGAGGGTCACCTGAGAGGGATCAACCCGAAATATTGGCAGTAGGAGCTGAGACACATAGACACAGATAATATAGCAAAGTGGAAGTTAATGAACAGAGGGTTAGGTAGACCCTATTGGCTAGACCATCCTGGATCCTAGAATATCGTAACTCCTAAATAATTGAATTAAAAAGAAGAGTGAGGATCAGGAATGTCAAATGATCTCACAGGGTGTAAGTCGATGGTCAAAAAGACTAGTCTTATGGTGCTAAAGCAGGAAAAGGAGCTAGAAAATGGATCATAGATTCAAAATGGTGAACTAACAGTTTTGACAATGAAATTGGCAGCTAATGAAACTTAACAAAAACTAAAAATAGCATATGTATTGGTAAAACCTCTAAAAATTTAGATTAGCTAAAATTGCAAATAAACTCAGTTCAACTGGTAGAAAAGGTTGGTTAAGGTGAGAGAACATGGTGAGAAGGTCTAGAAGACTGAAATAAATAGGAAGAAGGAAAATTTAAAGGAACATGCATAGATTTAATGCAAGATGAAAGCCAAAAATTATCTATAATCAGACTTGTGTAAATAGTTTGATGGAGAGATCAAGAGAGTTTGTACAGATAATTGTGGGTAAGGTGAAGTTGCTTGTGTTTTCACAGTAATTCGAAATTGTTGTAGGTGTTTTTCTAAATTGGTGATAGATGTTTTTTTCCTTTGAAAGAAAAGAAGGAAATCATTGGTCCAATGTGAGAATGGATGAAAAATGGAATATAAAGTGTCAAAGTAAGTTGTATCTTGTCGATTAGGGGTTGGTACTTCTTTTCGTGGGTGTTGGAGAATATTTAGGGTTGTAGCTTCATTTAGTTGTAGTTGATAAACTAGGAAGTTGTATCTTCCTATTGTTTGTAACATAAACATTGTATTTACAAGTTGTAGCTTGCCCTTTTAATAAAAAGGAGAACCAATTTATGAAGTTATTTGTTCCTTGCATGTTCCATTGATTTCTTAAGTAATTGTTTATAATATATATTTTTGAAAGTACTCTTTATTGTTTTATTGTTCTCACACAAAGTAAAAAGAAATTATGAATTGGTAAAAGTGTTACAATATTGATTCACCCCCGAGTATTTTCTTAGTTTCCAACACTTACATGTTAGCGGTATCCAACACCGTCAACAGGTACACAAGTAATAAGACATAGAACATAGAAGCAGTCATAGATACTGTAATATGTTAGAAATTTAATGGATATTAGAATGAGATTTCTTATAATTATTATTATATGAAAATTACAGAAGTTCAGAAATATTCTACTCCTCAGGATCCTCCGATGAGGCAAGAGGAAAACATACACTTCTGAATATAAATACCTTTAGGACATTAGCAGTTCATAATTTGTTTGTTCATCATGATCCCTTTATGAGGCAAGAGGAGATATTATACTTCCAAACATATAAGACTGCAGGGGATACAAATATTGGACACACTGGAAATGCAAAAACTCTTGAAGACTGTCTGGGATATGATACTCAAATGGCGAGGCTCGCCCTTTATTTATGAAAGAATTGAGGTGGTGGAAGAAACCTCTCAAATCACTATTAGAGATTCCTTATTTTATCATATTATACCATATTTCACTAGTGAAAATTGGGCCAAAATCCTATGGCTATTTGTCGGATATGTGACTTATTGAGATTAGCTATCCGACACATTGGGGTCGTGAAACTCATTGTTGGAATTGTTTAGCATATTTGACACTTTATTAAGCATCAAACACTTGATGGGACTAACGTTAAGAAGGTCAAAATTGTCATTAAAAATCTGATCCTTTGAATTCGGTTTTGTCACACTCACATGCGTCTGATATGTGATGAAAAAAACATTGGTAGAGATGCACACATACGTCAAATATACGACGGGACCTGAGGTTCATTCCACTGCCCTAGATGTTAAAAATTGTGATACTTTTCTATCGTATATGTGATCATTTCTTATTATAGCTTGACAGGTACTTCTGACGGTGTAGCGTCGAATAAACGATGCTAGAACAAAGTTTTGCGACTGGAGTGTTATATCTCTAATGCTCCCTTCCGTTGGGTTGGAGTAGTAGGTACGACGGTGAAACTTTGAATAATCGACATTAGATTAAATTAGTGTGATGGGAGTTTTGTATCTCAAATACATCCTTCCATCAATATGGATTAGAAAGTATAATGGTTTAGCATCGGATAATCGATGGTATAACATTTTTGTGTGATGGGAGTGTCATATGTCAAAAGATTTGTTCCGTCGGTCATGCATAGAACATCCGATGGTAGTCTTGTTGGATACGAATTAGATATTCGATGAATTCCATGTATCGTCGAATATCTCACAGGTTTCTGCATATATATATATATAATTTGACGAATTTACATGAGGTTTTTTTATTTCTCCATGGCTCCATCATATTCATTCCAAATGTGAAATACCAACACCTCTATTCAATAATCCAACCACTATGAAATCTTAATTTTCTCTTATAAATGTGTGCCTTGGGTGACCAATAAGACAAGGAGAAGAAACACATTTCCATGCTACCAAAATCTAGTTGGAATTAACTCATGTTTTGAGGCTTGATCGCTGAACATTATGAACTTGCAATCTTTCTCCATCGAACTTCTTAGCAGGATTCTTTTAAAGGGAGAGATACATATCAAAATAATGTTAAAAGGACCTTCCTTTGGAGGATAGGGGAGGGCCCATCTTACTTAATCTATTCTCCTTAATCTCCCTTTAGTGGATCATTGCCATTTTAGACAATTATTAATAAATGAGTATTGCTTCTTATTACTCTTTTTCTCCATCATTTGTTTTTGCTATTTTGTTAATTCTCTCATGGTAGAATCTAGAAAGTTCTTGTTTTTATCTTCTGTTATAAACTAACCAACGATTTCTTCATTTAGTACGTTTGAAATCCTATATAAGAAGAGGAATTTAGTACACCTATGCTACCAATTTCAAACAACAAGGAGTACTGACCAATTCCAAACAACAAGGAGTACAATAGATAGGGTTATTCCAAACTGTTTAGGTTGAAGTATAGGGTGATCAATAAAAAAATGAAGCCTTTGGTTAGGGTCGAACTTGAAAAATAAAAATATTCATACCAGTTTTTCAATATATCATTGAAAATGGATTTCAAATCTAGTATTTTTATAGAAATGAGTAAATACTTCTGCCTTTGTGTTTTCTTCAGAGATCTCAATTGAGCACCATCGAAGGATAATTATCACCTTCAAACATGGAATTGTCGTTGCAACAAGTACTTGTATCTATGTTAATTCCAATGTTGGATGTTTCTTTATGGTATAATGAGGTCCCTATTGAATAATATGGCAACCATACTACTTTCACAATGTCCTAGGGAACATACTCTTATGTTCAAATTCCTTTTTGGATAATGAATGTTAGTGCCACTTTTCAAAGTGAGATGGATCATGATTTTTCAAACATGATTGGAAAGACGATGAGTAACTACCAAATATAATTTCACAATCTATTCAAAATTGAGAGAATCTCACTTTAAACACATTAAGGGAGCTTTTAAAAGACATATTATATAGAATTTATTTCAATCCCTTCAAACGATATTTTTAATACAAAGTTATTAGGCCACATTATAAATAAACAAAAGATTTTCATAAATTCTTTGACCAAATTGCTTAGCTAAGGATGACATGGGGATGAATATGGTATTGAAAGGCATGAAGAACATTTTGGATATCCTTCAAAATGAGTTTCATGACATAGATGTTAATGAGTGTTCCTAGCAACTTATGTGCACACAAGAAACCCACATCTGTGAAGTGGATTGAAGGGCGTGGAAAATCAGTGGCATGTGATGTTAACATCACTAAGGAAGTTGTTAGAAAGGTTTTGAAGACAATTGTTCTAGTTCTTTTTTAAGCTAGGAATGCTCAAGAACATAATTGGATCTACACTAGCTAGTGTAATGGGAGGCTTCAATGCTTACACATCCAATATTTTCTACTATATTTATTGTAACTAATATATATATTGGTTTCATTTTCTAATATATATTAGTATAAAAAAATTCTAACGTATATTAGTTATCAATTGAAAACAATTTGTGATTATGATGATAATTTAAGTACATAATAGTGTAATGTTTATGATGGGATGTATGAATTGTCCTTCCCACATTGCTCGTCAATGATTATAACCTTGAATTGGCTACAACTTTCCTATCATCAGCATTTCAAAATAACCTGAAGATGAAATTCACCATGTCTATCATCATCACTTCACAATGTCTCATAGATGACCCCTTATTCAAATTATATGCATGAACTTTTGGCAGGCCATCCCTTCTACTTAGCTTATGATTGATTGTGACAACAGGTTAATAAAGGAAAATTTATAAGCAGGGGATCTTGTCAATAGAGATCTGTCAATTGTCCTTTATTCACTTACTATCACAATCAGTCATAAGATAGGTAGAGTGGAAGGCCTTTCATAAATTCATACATATAATTGATAGAAAGGGACATCTATGAGATTGTGTGAAGTGATGATGAGAAACATTGTAAATTTTCATTTGTCGGATCATTTTGAGATTATGAGATAGACCCGTGCTAGCCCATTCAAGGGTATAATAATTGATGGGAAATGTGGGGAAGAAAATTCACACAGCCCATTATGGACAATACACATAATCACAACTTTTTATGATTAGGAAATGAAGTAGGAGTAACTAGCATCTAAATTAGGAGTGTAGTAGTGTATGGCGGAGTGGGATAGGGATAAAAGTAATAGATTCTTGTATTATCATGGGAAAAAATTGTGTAAAGGCTTAGTTTGACATGGGAATATGATTATAGCCTCCCAGTGTTCCTAACAAAGTTAATTGACTTATACCATGAATTTATCAAATATATCGTATTCTTCACCCTCCTTGTATTCATGGTTTGTGAATAGGAGTTATCAATCCTAGGTGTGATATCATGTCCCTAGTGCATACCCTAACATGACATATCTCTCTATCTGTATGGACCAAAGAGACGATTTACTCCCTATTTGTGCTAGCCAAGATGGATTAGCTTATGAATATGTGATCATTGTATTGGGCTATAAATCTATGTTCGACCCATCACATTGATATGTAACCAAAGCCATGGAAGGAAGTAAATCTCAAGAAAGTTTCAAAGATTAAAGAGAAATCAAGTTTATATTTAACCTAACTCTCTACCCTAGATTTATCAACGTGGTAGCATATGTAGGTTTTGAAGTGAGGGTATAAAAGAAGACCGACTTGGCACCATATCATCTCAAGAAGAGTGAATTCTCTAGTCTAAATTTGTGAGGCAAGAAGAAAAAAAATCAAGGCATAATTACTAGACCTAAATGCAGAGATAAGGTCAATAGTATACACCTAAAGGAGCAAGGGGTTTTGGAGGGATATAAGAACTTTTATTGATGAATGAATATCCAGAAGACCTGCTCTCCCTAGATCAAACTTATCAAATAAGAAAGCGAAGTTTTGGGGTCATTCTACTGACCATCTTCTCTATAACATAATCTCAAACTTCCTTAAGAAGAGTGAGAGCTAAAGGGCTCTAGTCTTGAAATACTGAAAGGCTATTTGAGGAGCTCAAGAAAATCCCAAAATATTGACAAAGTAAGGATAGGCATGAGGTAATTTTATATGATCTAAAGTCTTCAAAATTGTATGCTACTGTAGTCAAGACAGGACGTCATAAGGTTTACTTATTATGTATCATCTTGGAAAGATGTCAAATATTCCTCAAAAGGTTATGATTATTATTAAAGTATTCTAATCATAAACCTTTATTGTAATCCTAGAAAAAATCCCTCCTTTATTATTTCAAGAGGAACTAGATCTTCTTTCTATACCTGTGCATAGAAATTCAAGGCCAAGTTTCATTTTGAGCATTAGTATTATTACAAGAGGATTGAGACATATAAATTTCACTTACCTATAAAATGATCCTAAATTCATTTATCAAGCCTTTGTTTTGGACACATTTTGAGTGACCATAGTCTCAAGTTGAAAGGTATGTGCATGATTCTGTTTTGGAATCCCTAAAAGGTTTATCATTGTCAAATTTTCAAAGGGAGTCGAAATCACTATTGAAAGAGGATACACCTATGGATAAAAGGGATCCAATATCAAGGGTATTGATGACCTCATTTTGAGCTAAAGTATTTTTGAAAGAAGTCCAAAAACCATAATCTACAACTTGTCATCAAGACATTGAAATTTTGAGCATGTAACTTGTTTAGATTGTCAAACTGCAAGTGAAAATTAGTTCTCTCATTGATCTTCAATAAAATCTTGGATAATGGCCTAGTTGGAAATCTAGAAGGATTAATTTCATTCTTATAAAGAAACAAATCTATATATATTCTAGGAATAAACACACTTCTAAATGACATAAACTGAAGCATTAGTCATCTTGAAAAGGGAGTGAATCCTCCTATTCTAATTATGAGCAAAAGAGACCTAGATTAAATCTTTGAAAGTCACATTTGGCTTATCTTCAAGGTTATAGTCACCATTTATCTAGATAGAATTCGTTGACCTATGTAAGTGGAATAAGAAAACAAGAATCTATGTGTGGGTTTTGTGACGAGATTGCCATAAAAAAATATAGAGACTAATCTTGTTCAAATTAGTGAGGTGACCTTCACTGAAAGGTAGATATATTTGAATTTACAATGGTATTAGTTTTGGAATCTTTTTTTAGTGTAGCTATATAAAGTTGTCAACAAGAATAAGGGTATATGTTTGAAAGTCCTAATTCAAGGGTATAATAATATAATTAGTCATGTTGGAAAGAAGAAATTTATAGGAAGTGGTAATGTCACAACATTTAGTACAAGGTAATTTTGTGTTTATTCGTTATAATACTCAAGTAAACATTTTGAATCATTTTTTGGGTATAAGGAATATTGTTTCGCCTGTAGCAGTTAACTTTGTGGGACATGTGCATCAAAAAGTTTCAAGTAGAGAAGAAACAATTTATTGATTTCGAGGAGATATCAGTCCAAAGGTAGTAAGTAGGGTCATTGTGATAGTCATCTCTGTGAAGGAAGGTTTTTTTTATTATCAACCTACCATTAAAGACTTGGAAATATTCAATTTTGTTCCATCATGGGAAAGAGTTGTCATTGCATCAGCAGTTGATAGTAATAACAAGCATTAGTACAAGATAGTTTTGTAGGCAATTATCTATATTTGTGCATCACTAATGAGTTTGTAGTAGAGCAGTAGCATATTGATCCTTAAGCAAGAATATGTTAGTATATAGATACAATAAATAATATCTTGAGCTCATGCACACCTTAAAGAAAAGTGATAAAAATACCATTGCATCCAGAATAACAGGTCACTACAATAAATGTATGTAACTTTGAGGTATGTATGGCATATTTTATTAAGGATAACACAGGAAATGTTATAGGTTGAGTGTATGGTTCTAGGGTTTGTTTTTAAAATTATTGATATTGGTATTGATATTTAAAACTTTTGTTGGAATAAGTAAAATCCTAGTCATATGGAAAACCTAACCTTGTTCCCTCATAAAAACCCTAACCCTTGGTATTTTAGGGTTTTTGTATAATATATGTCTCATGACAAGTATGTATGGATGAGGTTGATGAATTGTATATTGATCCCTTGGTCTAGGGTTATGTTGAAGCCCCGAAAATTGGGTCTACAACAAGGGGGATACCCACCCGGTCCGGACCTCGGTTAGCAACTCCTTTTCCGTTTGGTATAGTTGGTCCGACTGGGAATATGGGACCAGTTTCCCAATTTACGTGTGTGTGTGTGTGTTGAGATTTGGTATTTCCTTTCTAAAAAGTTCCTAAGTGAAATGCTTTTATTCTAACTCTAATCTAATAACATGCAATTGTATTCTAATAAATAGAAATATGTAATTCTACACTAACCTGGGATGAAATCTTTCCATTATGTGATCTAAAATGATTTCAAATAATAATTGGTAATAAATATCATTCAACTGTTATGAGAAAAGAATTCAATATAGATAAACCACTTCATATAAAAAGTTAGATGAAACAGTTGTGAAAAACATATCACATAATAAGCTACTCATATATTAAGCATAAATAAATAGCTATCACCGTACAAAAGTGCCAAATGGTAACTCAAGAATTCAAGCACCAATATATAAACAACTGAACATAAATATCACTTTAACACAAAGGCAGAAATAGTTAAGAGATAAAAGTACCATTTATAACTAGTTCTACTCATGAGCTTCAAGCAATAATGATTTATCTCTTCTTAATCCAACATCCACTAAGAGTACATAAGTGCAACATTAGTAGTAGATATTAAATGCAGATATCAATAAATCTTGTTCCATTCATTCATCAAAACCTCCTCGGAGGGTGCAAAAGTGCATGTTATGAGGACAAGTTTTTGACAAGTTTCAAGACCCTTCTCTAAATGCATGAGAAGGGTTTAAATACTACTAACTAGATCTAAAAATATCTTATTACAAAAATGTAGGATATGATTTAAATGATCGTCCTCATTTCAGGAAAAAATAAAGCAAAATTAATACTAACATTGAATATAAAACTAAAACTAAAACTAACTATTTTTGTATCTGTTCCTTGAAATCGCAAGCGTTCAACATTTGCTTGAGAAGAGTCGGCTGGTCGACTTTCGTCTTTAACTGTCCAGCGAAAATGGAATCGGCAAGAGCTAGCGCCATCTTCTTGGCAGAATTAATGACACATTTGAGATTCATGCATTGGCTGTGTGGTTTTACCAAATGTGCTCAGTAAGAATCCCAATTCAACTTAGCTAATCTTTTGATTGATTCTGCCTTTTCTTGAGCCTTCTGTTTCCAGCCTGTCTACAATTGTTGTGCCTTCCATAGATACCCTAGAGTGGTTTCTGAGATCAGATTTTCCCTGTGCAAATTTTCATTTATGCAGTCAATAACACCGTTTTCTGTTGTGGCTGCTTCTTCTGCCGCTTGCTCTGCTTTCCTGATTTGTGCATCCCACTTGTTAAAGAGCATTTCTTTGTGATTGTCATTAATTATTGGTGTGCCTGCTCTTTTCCCCTCCTCTGTTTCTTTCCAAGCCAAATGTTTAGTAAATCTTTTATTAATTAAATCATAATCATGTCATAAGTCCACGACTTGATTAGTGATTTTATCGCTTATTTCACAATAAGAGTTCCACTGTGTTATTCTTTGGCACAATGCTTCCTATTGTTGCAGTAATTGATCATTTAACGAAATGGATTCTGTGATTAATTCTATAAGCTTAGGATCATCCTTGTGCATCTCTTGCATATCCTGTAACTGTTTTTATCTTTGATCCAAACTGTTCTGGTAGCCTATCTGCATCTGTTGGAAGTCCTGATGTAATCTTTCAAGCTGTTTCTGTGCTTCGTTGTTGGTGTTGGCTTGTTGCAGTTGTTGCTGCAAAACTTGTATTTGATCTTCCTTCTCTTTTAGTAGTTGTTGTACCTCAGATGCTTTATCAATGGTTGCAGAGGCATATGCTCCTGCGATCTTAGATAATTTGGTGAGACTTTCAGTGGGATCGGTGGTAGGATCTTGCCATAGGATGTCTAATTGCTTCGCATCATGAGAGAGCATATTCTCCAATTTTCTTTTCTTTCTTTTTCTTCTCACTACTGCCTTGTGTTTTGGACTATAAAATACATCAAGAGGAGGAATCTCCTCTATTTTTAGCATAAGTTCAAAGGATGAGGTAATGGGAATATGTTCCATTTCTGAGACATTGCTAATTGTACTTGTGCCTATATATTTTGTTGCTTATACATTACCCACAGGTATCTTTGTGCTCTGTTCTTCAATATTCATTAAATCATAGAATCTCTCCCATTCTTTATCTAGCTCGATTCTGACTGATGGTGGTTGGGGAATGAGAGGGGGAGGATCTAGCTATGAAGAGGTCAAAACCTGTTGCTGTGGGAGTTCTTTTGACTAGGAAATATCCCTTACTTACCCTTCTCTTTTATCATGGTCACTTTCGGATCTCTTAGAATGTTCTGATGTTTCTTTCCCAGACTTAGATTTAGATGTGTCTGTGCTTGAACTTCCACTGAGACTAATACTCGAAGTTGGTTCCCTTGCGGGTTCCAAGCGTAGTTTTTCCAACGGGATATTCGCTAACCTTCTTTCCCTGTATATCTGGAACTCTTGAAATTCTACTGGACGGAATCATATTTGAGCCAAATGCATAAATTCTTTAAGCATACTTTTCTGTTGGAACATGTCATCAAAAAGATCATCTTCTTTAGAAAACACCTTTATTTTGACCGAATTAGTGAAATTCTTAACAATATCATAAGGGTCGAACGGTCTTCCTCGAAATTTGAACAATCATAGACATGTTATGTTGTTTACTTCTATGAATGCATGGCCTATATCAAATAGTGAAAAGACCCCACAGGCCATAGGAAATTGTGGCCAAATAGCCTTCTTTTTGTCCTTCAATCTTTAGTCAAACCTCCTTCTCTGCATGTTTGATAAGTATTTTCTCGTGCCATGAGTTTATCGGGAACATATAAAGGTAAGACATGAGGGGAAGTGAGACTTCTGAATAACCTGACATATGTAAACAATTCTTCTCCTAACCATCTCGCGACAGGGAGTATATCTACCTCTACTTCGGGAGAAAATCTTGGAACATCTTTATCATACAACATTTTGTACAGGGGCAACATGATTCCATGACAAATCTTGTAGAAAAACGGAGTGAACTTAGAATCCCACAATTCTTTGTGATAAATATGAATGGGTAAGGGGTCTTGAGTCGTCCATTTCCAACCCATTAAAGGAAACTTGGAAACATAACAAAATGCATCCATCACATATGCTGGTAAGTAGAACGGGGGATAAATTCTCCGAGAAACAGTTCTTTTAGACTGGTAATTTAAAATGGTTGTGGCTAAGTTGTCAGACAATATTTTAGCCCAATTCGTAATAGTAGCATTAAAGGCGGCATCCAATAATGGTAGCCATTCAGATGAAATTTTTTTAATGTCTAGCTTCAAAAGTCTATAGAGCATAACAGCAGCAAAACAATACGGGGAAGTGAGAGAACCAGTACTATACATACCATGTTTATCCCTTTTTAGTGGTTCGTCTCTCCTTGACCAGTATTTGGTGCATTCTACTAGGTCTTCATTCTCTTTAGAAAACTTCTCTATGAACTGTTTGTTGTACCTATGGCTCTGGTAAATGGCACATGAGCTTCAAATCTTTTGGAGTGAATGAGCCAATAAGTCCTTGACCCTCATTCTTAAATTATCTGTTTTTTATGTTAGCCTTGTCCAGTACCCATTTAACCATGTCCGTGTAGGGAAGAATTTTGGGCCTCACCACTATCCGGTGTAAGAATGAACAAGCTAGCTCTGTAATGGATGTCTCAGAAGACCCATGTGAGCCTGCAGTAGCTGTAACCTCCATCACTTTGGGATTCTCTTCCTCAAGTAGACTGTACATGCCTTCCCAAGTAGTAATACCAGCATCTCTGTTACAGGCGGTGTCTGTATACAAGGGCGTCATTTCTTTTTCTTCAGAGCTCGAAGCTTTGCCTTTCTTTCCCACAATATCCTAAATATTGCTTTATATAGTTCTCTATTCTTTGTTCCTGCAGTTTACAAGTGAGGTGAGAATAATGATAAGGAAAGGTGATGGGAAAGCTTTAAATGACAAAGACATATGAAATATACCACCTTACATGAAATGGCTCTTCGATAAGCACAAAACCATATTTCATTAATTATTGGCAACTAACTCATTAATTAGCATTCAAGCACATAACTAGGTCTCGGTTTATGGAAAATACTTTTTCGAACAACGAGTCCAAAAGGTCTGCAATTTTGCGATTTTGTGATTTGCTTCGCAATATTGCAGATCGGTTTATCGCAGATCACAACATCATAATATTCCTATATGGCTCTATCACTCTATCGCTTTATCGGAATATCGATGGAGCATAGCATATGACAATCATCCATTAATGTGTTTTCCGTGAAATGCAATTTGTTATATGTGCCATTGCATATCGGCAGTTTGAGGTTTTTCAGTGTAAATGATATTTGATGCATGCGATGCGATGAAGTTTCGCATCAAAATCTCGCAATATTAGAATTCCGCTTGTAAGGAGGTATCCATTATCCTTTTTGCGATGCGATATTTCTTAAGGAATGATTTTATCTTACCTTATCATAAAACTTAAGATTTTTTAGATTTTTCAAGGGTATTTTCCTAAGTTTATGATGGTAAGTTTTATTGCAAAAAGGAAATACAAGCATGAATTGATTTTTAATTTTTTTTACTAAGGGCCCCCACTTATTTAGTATTAGTAATAACACTAAATAAGAAGGTGGGTTGTTGTTGGCCACAACAGGCTAGCACTGTTGGGTTGTGTTATATTTTTTCCACATAGTTAATAGGGGGATTGAGGGGTACCCGTAACCCCAATTTATGGGGTTCGGGGCAGCGCCCCAGGAAATTTTGGTTTTGGACCCTATGTTAGGTTGGGCGGACCCACCTATGATTTTGTGCATGATTTTCGCACATGTTTTTTGGACGCGATGGTTTTTCAGTCCATGGTATTGGATCGATGGGTTTTTGGTCCATGGTATTGGACGTGATGGTTTTTCGGTCAATGGTATTGGATTCTTCGGCATGTATAAATATGTATTGTAACATTGAAAGGAATATAATGAAAAATCAAGCTGGTAGTCTCGGTTTTGAGATCCAATGGGAAATCTCTGTGTATATGTGTTTTATGTGTTATGCTCTCGCATTTTATTTTTCATGTGATTTAGAATTCGTATGCAGGTAATTTCTCTTTGGGGTTAAAACCTACATTTGATATCAGAGCTGTTTTGGCTTCAAGGGGATGCCTTTGTTGCTGAGGGGTTTCGCTCGGGCCTGTAGTAGACCCTGTTCAGTGGGAGATTTGCTAGATCGATTCTGGTGGTGAAAGAAGATGGCGAGAAGCGGAAAGATAGAGATTGAGAAGTTCAATGGTTAGAGTTTTGAGTTGTGGAAACTCAAGATGGAGGATCTTTTGGTGGATAAAGATCAGTGGATTGCGGTAGATCCGGGTACTAAACCAACGGGAGTGACCGATGAAGAATGGAAGAAGTTGGATCGGAAGGCGAAGAGCACAATACGATTGTGTGTCTTAGATTCAGTATTGCTGAATGTATCAAGGGAAGCTACGGCGAAGGATTTATGGGACAAGTTAGGGACTTTGTACCAATCTAAGTCTCTGGTGAATAAACTGTTCCTGCGTAAAAAGCTGTATAACCTGAGGATGAAAGATGGAGACTCGGTGCACAGAGCATCTAAATGTGGTTTAATACTGTGGTAAGTCAGTTATCTATCTGTTGATATAAAATTTCAGATGAAGAAACGTGCATCAGTTTGTTGTGTTCTCTACCAAGACCGTGGCGATAGTCTGGTTATTGCAATAGGTAGCAATGCAACTGCTTGCAGTTTGATGAAATAGTCTCAGCCTTGCTGACGGAGGAGATGAGACGGAAAAATATGGACAACCAGAATGGTGATGCCTTGTCTGTATGAGGATGGTCCCAAAACAGAAAGAAAAATAAGTCATGGAGTGGGATATCTAAATCTAGAGGGAAATCTAAATCTCCAGGAAAACCTACAAAGGTGGTGTGCTAGAAATGCAGAAAGGAAGGGAACTTCAGAAGGGAGTGTAAATCCAAATCTCCTGATAAAAGAAAGGGATCTGATGATGCTCCTTCTGCAGGCGAAAACCACTTCAAATGAAGGTGGGGATGTGTACTTGGCTTCTTCAAGTACACATGTAGATCATGAGGCATGGTTGATTGACTCAGGTGCATCCTTTCACTTCACTCCCCATAGAGAGTGGTTTTGCGAGTATGAGAAATATGATGGTGGTGATGTCTTCTAGGAGATGATAGGAAGGCTAGAATCATTGGTCGTGGAAAAGTAAAGTTGAAGTTGCAAGGTGGAAGGATTAGAACCCTTCCGGGTGTTCTGCATATTCCTGCGTTGGCCAAAAATCTGATTTCTGTAAGCAAGTTGGATGATGCAGGTGTAAAGACAGTGTTTGAGAAGGATACCTGCAAGATGGTTCGAGGAGCACTGGTATTGATGCGAGGAGTTCGGATTGGAACTCTGTACAAGCTGCAAGGTAGCACTGTTGTTGACAAGTGCAATAGTTCTATGGTTCCTGAAAATGGAGCAGAAAATCTAGTGGTCTCTGGAGAGAAGACCATGTTGTGGCATCAAAGGCTTGGACATAATTGAGAGAAGGGCCTTCGAATACTTCATGGTAAAGGTATGGTAGAAGGTATGAGTAATAGCTCTCTGGATTTTGATTTCTGTGAAAATTGTGTATATGGGAAGCAGAATCGGGTGAGTTTCCCCTCTGGTGGTAAGAGACGAAACAAATATTAGAGCTTGTGCACAATGATGTGTTTGGACCTGTGAAAGTTCCATCACTGGGTAAGTCTGTGTACTATGTATCATTTATAGATGACTTCTCAAGGAATACATGGATATACTTCCTTAAGAAGAAATCTGAAGTCTTTGATAGGTTTAAAGAATTTAAGGCTCTGGTGGAAAATCAGACAGAGAAGAAGATAAAGGTGTTGAGGACAGATAATGGTGGAGAATTCTGCACAAGGAATTTGAAGAATTCTGTAAGAAGTGTGGTATAGCACGGCAGAAGACTACTCCATATACACCTCAACAAAATGGAGTCGCAGAAAGAATGAACAAGACGTTGATGGAAAGGGCTAGAAAGCATGCTCAGTGGTGCCAGGTTAGGACAGGAATTCTGGACAGAGGCGGTGGATACTGCATGTTACTTGGTCAACAGGTCACCTTCATCAACGTTGGAGGATAAGACTCCACAAGAAGTATGGACTGGTAAGAAACCCTCTCTTCACATCTGAGGGTATTTGGATGTGATGCATATGTACATGTTCCAAAGGAGAAATGAACCAAGTTGGATAGTAAATCTGAAAAGTGCATCTTTATTGGGTATAAGGATGGTTTAAAGGGTTATAAGCTTTGGAACCCAGTAACAAGGAAGGTTGTGTACAGTCGAGATGTGGTGTTTAGAGAGGCGAAATATGTTATTAAATATGAAGTCCAACCAAAGGAACTTGTGAAGATAGAGTTTGAACTAATGGAGGAAGAATCAGACTCTGTAGCAGCAGAGGAATCAGAAGATGAAGAGCCACAAACTCCAGTTGTGAGAAGATCAGCTCAAGAAAGAAGGCAGCCAGAAAGGTATAGTCCATATGCTTTCTATTCAAACTTTGCTTTGTCTGTTATTGACGATGATCCCAGAACTGTGAAGGAAGCAGTGGATTCAGAGGATGGAAAACTCTGGAAAGAGGCCATGGTTGATGA
>APFE031275312.1:182904-193364 GCA_000404065.3 Pinus taeda | reverse complement strand
CCAAGGAAGACCAGGATTGGACAGAGTGTTGGATATCCGTGGTTTGTTGATGCAGACTGGGCTGGAGATCTGGATCAGAGAAGATCTACAAGTGGGTATGTGTTTAACCTATTTGGAGGTGCAGTCAGTTGGATGAGTAAGAAACAATCTGTAGTGGCACTATCAACTACAAAGGCATAATAGATGGCAGCCACTCATGCAAGCAAGGAAGCAGTTTGGTTGCAGAGATTGTGTTCAAGTATGGGGTTAGTACAGGGAGCTATAAGGATAGACTGTGACAACCAAAGTGCAATTTTCTTGGCAGAGAACCCTGCTTATCATTCAAAGACAAAGCACATTGATGTTCAGTATCACTTTGTGAGGGATATGATAGAAGACAAAAAGGTGTTGCTGGTAAAGGTGGACACTTTGAAGAATACTGCAGATGCATTGAAAAATATGTGAGCTCTGAGAAGTTCTCTTGGTATAGAGAAAATGGGTGTTTCAGGGCTGGAAAAATGACTAAGCTCTCATGTGGCCCCCTGTGGAAAGAAAACAACAAGTGGGAGATTGCTGGGTTGTGTTATATTCTTTCCACATAGTTAATAGGGGGATTGAGGGGTACCCGTAACCCCACTTTATGGGGTCCGGGGCAACGCCACGGAAAATTTTGGTTTTGGACCCTATGTTAGGTTGGGCGGACCCACCTATGGTTTTGTGCATGATTTTCGCACATGTTTTTTAGACGCGATGTTTTTTCAGTCCATGGTATTGGATTAATGGTTTTTTATTCCATGGTATTGGACGTGATGGTTTTTTGGTCCATGGTATTGGATGCTTCGACATGTATAAATATGTATTGTAACATTGAAAGGAACATAATGAAAAATCAAGCTGGTAGTTTCGGTTTTGGGATCCAGTGGGAAATCTCTATGTGTTTTATGTGTTATGCTCTCGCATTTTTATTTTTGA
Source organism: Pinus taeda (assembly GCA_000404065.3). NCBI lineage: Eukaryota > Viridiplantae > Streptophyta > Pinopsida > Pinales > Pinaceae > Pinus > Pinus taeda. Next base: position 192,413 of record APFE031275312.1, on the reverse strand, counting down.
TGTGATTTAGAATTCGTATGCAGGTAATTTCTGTACGGGGTTAAAACCTACAAGCACTTGAAAACCATATGAGTTCATCATCTAACTTTACATGGCAACCCTAGAGTAACACATTAACATCATGATTTTGTTATTATATACTTTTCTTGGTTGTAATTTTCCATGAATACTATGGGTACATGAAGTAAATGAAGAAGGATGAGAAGATCCTCTATTTTGGAAAGAATAATGGAAGGAGGGAACTGTAAGGATCCTTGGATCATTTGGCACTCTGATAGGTTCATGGTATAATCGTGCAACTGTGTATGCCTAGAAGAGAAGAATTAATAGAAGCATATGGAAGGATTTATGAACCTAATATGGCAGTCAACAACCGATATAAAGATGTTGCTATAGGCCAATAATAAGGATCATTTATGGATCCTCCTTTGTAACGCCATGGAGTGATTTCTTGTTAAAATGTGAATTTTCGGTCAAATTCCACATTGGACAACTCATTTGTACAAGATGATTATTGGAATGAATTAATCTTTTTTAGAGGACCAATTTTGACCCATGGAGCACTAGATTCTGACAGGGGAACTTTGGCTTTTGAGGTCAAGACCAAACATTTAGTTTTGGTCAAGATCGACCCCACTAGTCATGTAGGCTCATGAAGCTTAAGAGACATGACATTTGACCCACGTTGAATTGTATAAATAAAGGTCAAGGAAACTTCATTTTTGAATCTTCACATCACACATATTTCTCTCTCCTCTATTGATTGGTTCAACCTCCAAGAGAAGTTATTCTCTTCACATATGCAAGAGTTTGACTGGGAATTTTATCTTTGCGATGACTTTCCATTTCAACCAACTTTGACCAAGGTTCATTTGATCTATTTTTATTGTGATTTTTGGAGGGTTGATTGTTTGACTATGCCATATTGAATGGAATCAGAATCAAGCCAATATGGGCATGTTTGACCTGTGTTGACTATACACTTGAGGTGGCAGTTTGACCACATGATTTTTTGACCAATTCTGACTACTCAAACGTTGGCTATTTTGTTGTTGTTTGACTATCGAGAGAGGTTGAGTTACTCTCTCCTTTGACTGAGTTTCTTTAGAAGAGTTTGACAAGCCTTTGACTTTCTGGTTTGGGAAGAGTTTGACTGCTATTTACTGAGGGAAGAATTCTAGACTATGATTGGGCCATCTAGTTTACTATGAGTAGTGGTATTGGATCATCATATTGGCAAGTCAATTTTACTATTGACTTTTACTTTGTATTATTGTACTCTTTTGAATTTCTCACTCTTTGAAAATTTTATATTATCAAGAAGAAAATATTTGTGGGTTTCCCCATTGTGGGGTTTTTCCTTGGCTTCAAGCTCAAATCTTGATATCCTCTTATCTTGGCTTGTCTTTTGTATTTGTTTTTAATATTTAGCCTTCTTTAGCTACTATCAATGTGAAAATGGTTTATGTGATTTCTATTGGAAATGAAATGAAATTGTAATTGGGTTAATATGGAACATTGAAGTAAATGTTATAAGAAAAGAAAATGTTCACTTAAATTAACATGGTATCAGAGCCTAGGTGAGAACAAGTACGAGCAAGACATGAAAATAAATCACCAAGGAATTTGTTGCCAAATGGTTACCACTTCAAGTATTATATTGAGTGGACATAATTTTCAAACCCTTGTTTCAATGATTATGAAGAGAATGTCTCCAAATATTGAAGATAGAGAGAGAGGAAGTAGATCATCTAGGACTAAGCTCCTATAAGGAGAAACCATTTAATTCTAGAATCCCTAATCAATGATTAGGTCACAATCATGTGGTTGAAAAGAAAGAACCCATTAATTTTGTGTTAGAGAGAGGATGAGCTAGTCCAATAGACCATATAAGGCCAAGCATCTGATCAAAAGGAATATAGTTTAGATATGATTTATGATGTCTAAATTTACTCCTTGAAGTGATCAAAGTTTTCAGAATATCTGAATTCTATATGGATGTCCCGTATCCATCTCAGAGCATTAACAAGGCAGCAATGTATCTCATTGTTTAAGAATTTCTTTATAGGTTCGAATTCTGAGACACCTCAGAAATCCAAGCACTATTTAATCAAAATAGGATATATAATTAATAAAAGGCCTTATAGCCCTAGTTGTGAGTTCCATAGTGAAGCTACAAAGGGAGTAGAATCTTCCTTAAGTTCTAGGCATAAAATCATTTTGAAGGTTTTGATTGATATCCTTAGTCATTTTGGAAAAGGGTTTATTCCCATGCTACTCTCCTATGCATATAAAATAAATAGCCCAATTTTCTAGAAGATCTACTACAAAAGATACCTAGACTTCTTTCTAAACAATCACTTGTGCCTATAAAGATATAAATTTTTATGAACAAGAAAGTCTTCCTAGTCTAGTGAGAAAATATCTTGGTAATAAAAGAGCATCAAATCAATTTGAACATCCTTCAAAGTCTGAAGGAAGGATAAAAGGGTGACTATAGTCACCTTAATTAAGGTATGTTTTACAATCTTGTTTAGTTCCATAAAATACAAGAAGTTTAACAATTCTAAGGACATATGTATATATATGTGTGTGTGTGTTCGAGCTTGAACAAACAAATAAAAGAGTTTACCTATGGAGCATATTAAGTAATTTATATAATTATTACAATTATTTATCATTCTCAAAGAAGAAGTCAAGACCCCTTCTTCAGTCATGTTCACATAAGAATCCTAGAACAAGTTTATTGGAGGTAAACTAGCACTATCTTGCAAGAGAATTCATCAAGGTACATTTTCAAATTTTGTATAATTATAAAGAGTTAGAGAACTTGTGGATAAAAGATATAGTCCTAAGGCACCCATATATATTATTATTCCAAGTTTGTATAGTCCCATTAAAGTTGACTTTGGAGAGAGAACAATCTTGTGAAGTAGTTTTAAGTATATGAAGGTTCTCTTGCATCATTGTTCTAAGCATATTTATATATCTGTATTTTAAAGTCTGAGCTCACATATCATTATATTTTAAAGCCCTAACTAAAGGGTAATATCAACTTCCTTAAGTTCAATTTTGAGGACAAAGGTAGTAAGAAGATTCTATTATAAGGAATATAGTGAGAAACTAAAAAAATCTAGTAGAAAATGTAATCATGTATTCGAGATTGAGAAAGATTAGTCTCCTTGATTAAGGAAATAAAACTTGTTTTTGGGTGAATAAGATCCTTGAAAAGGAACAATAAATGACCTCCCTGAAGTCATATACTTGTTTCTCGTATAAGTAAAAAATAACATTTGTATTATTTAAAGCAAGCCTGAAGTAAGAAATGTATGTCTAGAAGTCATAATACACACTTCATTGGCAAGAGAAGTATGCAAGAAATATGTCCTGAATAAAATGAAACACCCTTTGACTTTGAAATCTTGGATAAGGGTTGTAGTACCCTTGAGTTCTTTATTCCAGAAGAAAAGTAACAAAAATAGCATGACATCTTGGTGCAGGTCTTGTAGAATCCCTTATGATCATGAACGACAGAGGTATGGAAACCTTGAGGTACGTATAATATATTTTTATTCTATCAAAGGGTTTGAAACCCTGTTTTTCTAGTTCCGTCATGAAAACCCTACTTCTTGATTTATAGGGTTTTTTGGAGAATCTAAGTCATGATGGATGAGGTTGATGATTTGATTTCTATCTAGATCTAGGGTTTGTATTTGGAAACCCTATGATCCCATCCTCCATTGTTTCATATAGATTGTTATATTGACATCATGCTTTTCTTATCACATATTGTGCTTGGTAGTGCTTGTCATTGATCATTGTCGATGCCTCATGAAGAAAGCATTGGAAGGAGGAAGACCGTATGTTTTTTCAAGCAGAATGAAAAGAGGGAACTATGAGGATCCTCAATTTGGTATCTTGGTTGAATCCTTGGACACTTTGATGCATAAAGAAATATTTTTATGAAGAATTGTCATATGGATATGGATGCCTAGATGAGAAGGACCTACATATGAATAATGGATGGGTAAAATTGATGCATTGGTAGAAGTCATATAGAAATGGATAAATAAAGCAATTGGTTTTGGATAATATCATGGGAGGTTTTTTTCACTCTAGTTGAAGAAGGACCATAATGATATTTCAAAGTTTTCCTCTCTATTTTGAAGCAATCTTCTTAGAAGTTCCCTAATATAGTTGTAGCATGGTAGAATCTCATCTTTTGAACCAGGAGCATATTGATGAAGGCCAGATGACCAACCAAGGTAAGAATTCAGAGGGACCTATCGAATCCCTAACAAAATAGATTGTTGTTTATTACATGAAGGAAGTCCATAAAAAAGGACATTGATGAAGGAAAGACATGGCATCTCATTATGATATGATGAATCTAATGTTTAACTCTGATAATTCAATATATCTCTTCTACCTGAGGAGATGCATGGAATTTAAATGATTATAATTGAATGTCTTTGGAACATGGATTAATGACATAAAAGGTAGTAGGTAACAAATAGCTCGTTGATCATGTTTTGGCAAGGTCACTTTCCCAATATTTAGAGGGATCTCTAGTTGACCTATGATGATTGATTTGTTAAGATGCAACTATTGATTATATATTTCTATCAAATGTTGATCCTCGCATTTATCGAGGTAATATGGAGTTGACTTCTAAAGTCACTATGAAATACCTAGATCTAATGTGCTAGTTCCTAGCCTTAAAGGTCTAGAAAAAAATGGAAATGTTGTTGTTATGGATATCGAAAACTTGTGGGAGGCATGGAGTTCTTGGTAAACACCCTAACAAACATATGCCTTGATATGAAAACATTGATTAAATTTATGGTTAAGCTTCATTCATTGGATTGATGCTTGTTGAGATATATTTGTGATACGATTAAATATGGTTTGTGGTACACTGTTGGTAATCTAAGATTCCATGGATTTTTTTATGTTGGTTGGTTTGGCACTGTGGTGGATGGAAATAACACATATTGATGCTATATCTCTTGGGATTCACTTCTATTTCTTGGGTGAAAGAAAAAAGTTTGTTTCTGTAGGAGCATCGTTGAGGTTTTAATATATATATATATATATTATATATATATATATATATATTATATAATATATATATATATATTATATAATATATATATATATATATATAATAATATTATATATATATAATATATATATTATATATTATATATATATATATATATATATTATATATAGCAATTAACATTTCTTATTGTGAATCCATTTGGTTGAGGAAGCTCTTTAGTGAGATATTTGAGCATGTGCTAGAAACCACTATTTTATATTGTGATAATTAGAGTGGGATTCACCTTTCAGAGAATCTGTGTTCCACAATCGCTCTAAGCATATTGACATCAGGTACCACTCTATTTGAATATGATACAACAAGGAGCAATCAAGCTCCATTATTTCAGGTTGGATGAGAATGTTAGTGAAATCCTTACAAAGCATCTTGGTATGTTTAGGAAGTCTAGCGAGAAAGTAAAATGATTTCACTCTCCTTTAAAGTGTGAATTTTATAGGGTCTACATAGTTCTAAAGAAGCAGAAGATAGCATTTGACTTTGATGAAGGAGATCTCTTGGTTGGGTGGTTGATGTGATCATGGTGTGTCGGTCTTTGGGTCTATGGTCTTAGAAGTCTCATTTGAGGTTGTTAAAAATAGAAATTGGGTATATGGTCTTGGAATATTTGCAATGTATAAACAAAAAATTGCTTGAAATCAAATGCCACAGAAAACTATATCATACCCCTCATAGCCAAGAAATTGGTGGGCTAAAGTTGAGCAATACTTGGATGAGATTTTTTCACATATATGATTCCAACCCTAATTAATATTTCAAATCTAGATACATTAATGAAAGTACTTGGAAAACAAAGGAAGGAGGAGAAGTTAGATGAGATAAATAATTAATAAAATAGATGAAGAACCATACGCATGCCTTATGCCCTACTAACATAGAAATTGTTTTTCCTACTACCCTGCATGAAAAAATGATATTTTGTGGTTTTTCTATCAAATACAAACACAATGGTTAAAGAAAGGCAAATACCACATGAATTTGTTTGATGGAAAAGTTTCTTATTTCTTATAAACCTTTATGTAACTCCCACTCATCCAAGATATACAACACAAACATTAAAAAAAATTGTTGCCTCACCTAAACCCTTACCATCTTGAGTTATTTGCTTCAGATAACTGTTCCACTACAACATCTGAATTGATACTAGTTTTCCTACACATATTCATGAGACCAATGAGGCAAACTTAGATTAAATTTGACCAAATATTAAATTTAACTGCATGAATATAAATAAATAAAAGGACTTGAGTGCATGAATACTTAAATGAGCTCCTCTTGGTTCAGAGAATAAATTTTTGGAGTAGTTTAATCTTGGAAACAACCTCCCTCCACTCTACGTGTAATATCCCTCCCCTTAATAATAAATAATAAAAATAAATCATAAATGTTAAATAATAAATGATATTAAAAAAAATACAAGAAAATAAATAAAAATACTAAAACTCTAAATAAGAATAAATAGAAATAAAACAAAGAAAACAATAAAAAATCAGTAAAGTTATCAAAAAGAAGAAAATAAAACAAGAAAGCTAAAAATCAAAAGAAAAGTAAAGAAATAAAACAAGAAAGCTAAAAAATCAAAGTCACATGTAGACACATGGAGTGTGTGCAGGTGGCTCCCATCCAATGTTTGTTCTATTTAATAGATGGTGAAGAAGATGAGAGGCATTCCTGCATTCCATCTCTCCAAGTTCTATCCGTCATTCTCTTGGAGAATAGTGTTCTAAGACTTAGGAGTCACTGGCAGTAGTATGTTGATTGAGGGCTCGGGGGTGGCCAGTTGTAGCAGGGTCCTGCAAATTCCATTATTCCTTTCGACAATAATGTCGAGAAATCTTCCCATACTGATCAACCTCACATCGTGATTTGAAACATTCGTTAATCCAAATTCAATTTACAAATCTAAATACCCCTCCCTATTACATCAGACTCAGAACGATTGATAAGGTCGCCAAAACTGGTCACTGTAAATTAATCTCTGTGATCAAATCAACTTAAAATGTATCAGTCACCACAAAATTCTCCTTCTCATGGTTCCAGTAATGGAAACAGAAACGAAAATAAATACGAAGGGATGAAACAATCGTCCTACAGAAGCGCAAGGCAAGATGTTTCTATCTGATGCCATTACCCACTTCGTTGTTAAACTGCATGTTTGTGTCCAGGTATGTATATACAAAATTAAATTTGTAAATGAAAATTTCTCTGGGAAGTACACAAATTCATATCAGCAAATCAATATCACTTTACTATATATTAGCAACTTGAACAACTTGCGAATGCTATGTATTTTTTTTTTTTGGTTGATGCACATATTGACAACATTTCTCTCAGGGGTATTTCCAGAAGTTGTTATTCTCGGATGCCTTGATGTAGAATTATATCTACAACTTTCTATAATACTAAAAACCCTTCATTTCTACTTTTATGTGTGTATTCCTTGAGAAATCCTCAATTAATTTGCAATTGAACTTGGTAGGTTGTATGCAATTCCTCTGTTCTAATTTCCGCTAACTTAACTATGCTTCTAAGTTTTTAATATCATTCGAATCATACCGTGGAGAGTTTACACACCAAACATATAAGCTTATGACTCTAGTGATGAAATTATTCTAGCCGGGGCTAACTTTCATGAAATCGATACAAATATATACACGTCGCTTGTTTTGTCGCCATCGTGGGTTACGGAGGGCACTTTGCCTTCGCAACTTCAGGGAATCCAAATCTAATACCAGTGAGATTTAATGCCTAGTGAATTGATTTGGAAGTCAATGGAAAACTACTAGCGACAAGATCATTTATAATTCATTATAAAAAATTATTTACCCTACCCTTCAACAAGTTCTGTAACGTTTACCATGTTATAACAATTAAGTAAAATATTTTAAAGCATCACAACGAACATATGGCTTTGATTTCAAAACCAAACCCCTATGTAGTCTAGCTGCCCCGTTATCACTATGGATAGGTTCTATACTATTGGACATAACCCACGGTATTTAGTTAAAATAAACATTTTTTTTTAAGTAATCTATTAAGTTTCGAATAATGTTAATTTAATATTTAAAATCTAATAATTCATGCATATCATACAGTTGACATTAACACATCTAGAAATATGGGTTGCTTGTCGTATAACATGTAAGATGTGACTGTATTAGAAATAAAAGGGTGTTTTACAGAATGTCCAATATAGTTATATCATAAACAAAGATATTTTTATGTAATGACGGGTTAAGGTTTCGATCCTCATTAATACCACAACATATCGATACAAATAGCGTCATAGAGAAAACTAATTCATTAGTGGTGAAAATTTAAGGGTAGAACTTTTGTTCTCCGCAAACCCTCGTTTAACCTTTGTGGTTTGTATTCCCTTCGTTCTAGCGTATATATTAATTGTAAATCAATTAGACAGTGATTCGAATGAGAAGAGAAAACCAGTCAAGCCAACAAAACAAGTCTAATTTTTCCAAACCACCTTAACCTGCAACGTAAGGAGTGAAGAACTACAATGCAACTTTTTCCCTCTTGATGAATTTCAGATAATCAGATATTAATATTTAGAATGGAAAGAAAACCTATATCTACGAATTGACTTGACGACTAAGGGTGGTATTTAGGATTCCTTCAATCTTCACCATCAAGGTTATAGTACTCCATTTGTATTCTAAGTCAAAAAGGTGCGATCAGCATGTTATAGTACTCCATTTGTATTCTAAGTCAAAAAGAAAAGTAATCACCAAAACCAATCAAAATATAACTATGCAGTAGGTATGCATTGAATAAAGAAAATTTACGGCATAGTGAGGGTTTGTAAAAAAAATTATGCGGCCTCCTTGAAGTAATCAACCTGTAACCTTAAAACAAATCAAGTTAAAAATTCCAACAAAATAAATTCGGATGCCCATAGGCCCTAAGGGTTAAACCTGCTCTGATACCATATGTAATAGTACAAAGTAAAACTAAAATTAATTTCTTAATGAAAAAAAATACTTACAAATGAGCTCACCTATATTACCTGTGATTGAAGTGTGCCAAATGATCACAAGATTTTGGGGACGAATCTCCTCCCAACCGTAGGCTCAATTGTGCAGGACTCTGCTAGAACTGGCCACCCCCGAGCCCTCAATAAACGTACTACTGCCAGTGACTCCTAAGTCTTAGAACACTATTATCCAAGATAATGACGGATAGAACTTGGAGAGATGGAATGCAGGAATGCCTCTCATCTTCCTCACCATCTATTAAATAGAACAAACATTGGATGGGAACCACATGCACACACTCCATGTGTCTACATGTGACATTGATTTTTTAGCTTTCTTGTTTTATTTCTTTACTTTTCTTTTGATTTTTAGCTTTCTTGTTTTATTTTCTTCTTTTT
>APFE031275312.1:154764-180758 GCA_000404065.3 Pinus taeda | reverse complement strand
ATAAAACAAAGAAAAACAATAAAAAATCAGTAAAGCTATCAAAAAGAAGAAAAAAAAACAAGAAAGCTAAAAATCAAAAGAAAAGTAAAGAAATAAAACAAGAAAGCTAAAAAAGCAAAGTCACATGTAGACACATGGAGTGTGTGCATGAGGTTCCCATCGAATGTTTGTTCTATTTAATAGATGGTGAGGAAGATGAGAGGCAATCCTGCATTCCATCTCTCCAAGTTCTATCCGTCATTCTCTTGGAGAATAGTGTTCTAAGACTTAGGAGTCACTGGCAGTAGTACGTTGATTGAGGGCTCGGGGGTGGCCAGTTGTAGCAGAGTCCTGCACAATTAAGCCTATGGTGGGGAGGAGAGTCGTCCCCAAAATCTTGTGATCATTTGGCAGACTTCAATCACAGGTAATATAGGTGAGCTCATTTGTAAGTATTTGTTTTTCATTAAAACATTAATTTTAGTTTTACTTTGTACTATTACACGACGAAGCAAGAACAAAGAAAACATTGACTTTGTTGTTACTCTGTTGGATTGAGGGTGTTTTTGTCCACAATTATCCAAATCCTAATTTATTATCCACTGAACTGGGCCAACGACATGAAGGAAGAAGATATCATGGCCCCTTCCCCCCACATCACTCTCAATTCCACAGTACCCAATATATCTACTATAAAGGAAATATTTGAAAGCATTACATTAAGATACATAAAAAAAATAGCAAACATTATTTCATTTTTTTTTTTTTTTTTTGTAAGTCAGAAAATTGTATTAAGTAAAGATAAAATATTTACATCGAGTCTGCCAAGGCAGACAGTAACCAAAGTAGCACATTATAGCCTTGCAGAGCAAAGGCGTTGAAAGCGAGTTGTCGTGAAAACAAAAACCCACAGGCAAGTTTGACACAAAACTGGAGAGCTCATCACGCAGGGTGGCTGTTTTAAGATCATAGGTATAGCACTTAATGGCTGACAAAAATAGGCAGTTTAAACTGAAACATTTACAAGGTTGAAACCAAAAAACCCGAAATCGGTACATAGACCCGAAATCGGCCAAGAACTCGAGAAGCTACCATAGACCCGAGAACGACACATGACATAAGAGGACATAAAACGAACCAGAGAAAAGCCGAAGAAGCCAAAACTGAGCCAGGAGAGCCCGGGGCTTAAGGTAAACCGCCCGGACGCGAGAAGCCACCCAGCTTGCTGGTGATGTCCAGACCCACATCAAGGAAATGTTTATCCATTTTGTCTTGCAAATCCTGCATGGATTGGAAGTTCTGGGCTTCCTTCATTTTCTGCTCCTGTACCACAGGGTCCGGGCTGATAGTTTTCCTAAGCAGCCTGATGAGCAGGGTGAGATTTTTGTTGACAATCTCCACCCCTTCCTGAACGGCCGAGATTCTGCGATCATGATAATCCTGGCTGACGGAGGGATTACCATGTTGACCGCCCGGGGCAGGGTGCTCCTTCTCCGTGTTCTGCTTTTCGGCTTCCGTCATGTCCAGGGCTTTCGCCAGGAGAGTTTTCATCCTCCAACTTTCCGCCTTAGTTCACATGAATTAGGTGGCTCTTTTAGCTGGAGTGCCCGGGTCACAAATCCAATCGACCTCATCTGCTGTCGCTCCCTCCTGCTTGGTGCCTTCTTCCTGCTTGACTTTAGCCTCCAACACAGCTATTTTTCGTTTGCTTCTTGTTGAGGCTCTCGTGACATACATGTTCTGCGCATTACACAGATCCTGGTTAGCCCCCGCACATCTGCAGCTGGACGCATCCATTTTAAACTTACGACACCTATTACTGCACGGCCTTTCCTGAGCTTGCTTGCTATTGGTGCTGGCAGAACTGATGGTAGAGGTGGTGGAATCCGCGTTCGACCCCCTTGTTAAATAGCTTGGGGCCATGGAAAACTCCCGAGAGTGGTTTTCCATAGGGGCGAGCGAAGTGGTACTACTGCAATTAATATTGAAGGTGTTCACACGATTCTCATAATCGCCTCCTGCAGGTGCATAAGAATTTCTGATTGCCTTTCTCTTAAGCTTGAGGTGCTTGTCCTTTCTTCTCAAACGGTTCTTACGGATATCCTCGTGGCACGATCTCTGTTGATGGTTCCAATGCTTGGTTCTGCCCCGCCCTGATAGCCGCCGCTTTTTCTGTCCAATCCTTCCGTAGGTGTGATGGAATACCTGTTTATTGCTCCCGTTTTCTGTTTGACGGAGCCGGTAAAAAGGACCATTACTGGTTAGGCTCGGTCGTTGTGGGTCACGTCTTGTTGCGCCAGTTGTGTGCATCGGGCTTTCAAATTCGGACAGGTCACCTCCTCCCAACAACTGTCCCATCCGCTTCCCTGACTGTCCACTCCACAGTTCGCCAGGTAATCCGCCACCTTGTTTGCTCGTCGTCGGATCGCCTGGAAGACCAGACCCTGCATGCCGTCCATGAGTTCTGCTATGCTCTCAGTGACTTTGGCTAATCTCCAATGCTTGATGGCTTTGTTAGCTTAGATCCCCCTCTGTAATTTTTGCGTTGTGGCAATGACCAGAGAGGAGTCCCCTTCCACAATTAGGTTGTGGAGGCTTCGAGAATTTGCGATTCTAAGTCCCTGTTCCAGGGCTGCAAATTCCATTTCGTTGTTAGTGCTTTCTCCAAGCGCTCTGTAGTAGATATGCAGTATGTCTCCCTGCTGATTACGTATGACACCTCCAATTCCAGCCAAACCAGGGTTGCCACGTGACGCCCCATCAAAATTCAGTTTGAGACCTCCAGCCGGAGGGCATTGCCAAGAATCGCTTAGTGAGGGTGGTGGAGTTCTGAGTTGCGGAGCCGAATGAAAGACAGTTCCCTCCAGCCAAAAACTTTTTAAAATTCGTAAGTCCAGAGCTGTAGGCTTTTCATTGCTTTCCGATCTGCATTTGGTTTGAATTAGTTGCTGGATGTTGGTTATTATGCTGTCTTTTGAGAAATTGATGTTCCTGTACTCGTCTTGGAAGATTCTTCAATTGCACTCCTTCCATATAGACCAAAGAAGAAATCCTGGTGCCGATTTCCAAATGCAGTTGACTCTTTGTGTTCTCGAAATGTCAGCTCTCCAATTCAGAATAGTGCTGTGAATTGAATCTATTTTCCGGTTCGAGCTGTTGAGGATCCCTTCCATCCAGCACCATAATTGCGATGCCCATTCGCAGGTGTTGAAAAGATGGTTCAATGATTCCATTTCTTCAAGACACATAGGGCACCGAGAGGGTCCCTCGAAGCCTTTCTTGCAAAGATTGTCCCAGGTAAGGGTATTATTTCTCATCAAGAGCCATAGGAAAGTTCTGATTTTAGGCCATAGAAGATTGTCCCAAACTTTGTTGCTCCAGGGCAGGATCTCTCCCTGTTCGTTCTTTTCTAAAATATTTCTGCCTTCTTTCAGTGAGAAATTTCCATTTCCCTTGAGACCCCATCTGAGTTTGTCATCCTCTTCCGTTTTCCTGATCTTTCTTTTAAGGATGTGCTCATGAAAATGTTGAACTGTATGATTGTTGGCCTCTGTATGCTCACTGCTAAAGTTAATCCATTCCCTCCAATTCTCGTTTGTGCTGTGCTGATGCCAGTATTGGTTAACTTTGAATCTGCCCCGAGCTTGATGTGTTTGCTTTATATTTATAAGTTCCGGGGATTCAAGTTTGGGTAGCTATTGCCAGGCGTCCTCCCAGAACAGAGCTAGCCTTCCGTTGCGAATTTCCCAAAAACTATTCTCCTGAGCAAGATTTTTGTTTCGCTTGGCATGATTCCATATGGGTGAGCCTTCCGGGGTTTCCTACAGTCTGATGAGTTCCTGAATGTCACAATCCGGGACATATTTTTATTTCCAGTGCTTGGCCCAAGGTAAGTTAGGGTTATCAATCCATCTCCACCATAATTTAGCTCCACAAGTTCAGTTGACAACCTCTGGATCAATTAGATTCAGCCCTCCCCTAGATTTAGACATGCAGGGTTTGTTCCAGGTGACAAGAGCCCACTTTTTCTTCTCACCATTGCCGCTCTAGAGGAATGAGCACTGGATATTTCTTATTTGGTGCAGAATTCCTTTGGGAACAGGGAGAAGTGAGAGAAGATAATGCGGAATGGCTTGAAGGACGGCTTTGGTTAGGACCAGTCGACCTGCTAAATTTAGAGCTCTGTTCGTCCAGTGTGAACATTTTTTCTTCAGGTGGGCGAGGATTTTCTCCCAATGCTCTTTTTTCCAGGGTTTGAGAGTCAGAGGAGCCCCTAAGTATTTCGAAGGAAGGGAGCCAATCCTGAATCCTAAAAGCTGGGCTAGATGAGATTGAACAGCCGGGTGGGCATTGAAAAAGAAGATAGTTGATTTAGAGAAATTAATTTCCATACCAGAGGCCTGGCTGAAGAGGTATAGGGCTTCCCTGTAAGAAACCGCCTCCTTCACTGTGGGAGTGCCATGTAACATAGTATCGTCGACAAACTGTTGGTGCGTGGTAGCTGGAAGCGATCTTATGGGCTGAAGACCTCGTATTTTACCTTCCGCTTTCTTCTTAGCTATGGTTCGACTGAGGCCTTCCATGAGGATGATGAAGAGAAAAGGGGATAAGGGATCTCCTTGCCTGATACCTCTGGAAGGAGCGAAGGGATCCGAGGGAGCTCCGTTGACAAGGATAGAATACCTTGGAGATTTAATTAGAGCCATGATCCACTTAATCCAAGTACTGCAAAATCCAAACGCTTTTAGAACTGCTTCAAGGTACTTCCAGCTGACTTTCTCATAGGCCTTTGAGAGATCCAATTACATGAGCATTCCTGCCTCTTTCCTTGAATGAAGGGAATGAATCATCTCCTGAGCTAAAATGATGTTGTCGAAAATTTGTCTGCCCTCCACATATCCCGATTGCTCTTCAGAGATAATGCCTGGGAGAATTGTTTTCAATCTGCTGGCTATCACTTTAGATATAATCTTGTATATGACATTACATAATGCAATAGGTCTAAATTTGTCAGGGGTTTTGGCTTCTTCAACTTTAGGTATGAGTGCAAGAAAGGTGGAGTTGAGGGATTTGAGAATAGTTCCCGATCGTCTGGAGTCTTCCACCACCTCCCACACATCCTGTTTAACAATACTCCAACAGGCTTTATAGAAATTAATGGTAAACCCATCTGGCCCTGGGGCCTTATCATTAGGCATGCTTCTGATAGCTTCCTCTATTTCCTCCATGGAGATTTCCCTACACAGGGCCCAGTTCTGGTCTGCGGTTATGGTCTTCGGGATGGCTGCAGTTAGTTCCTTGATGGCTTCCTCTCTGTTTATGTGAGGTTCCTGAGCAATCGATTTGAAGTGATCCGAGAGCAGTGCAGATATTTCATTGTGATTTTTTACGATTTCCCCTGTATTGTTTTTCAGTTCTAGAATTTTGTTACTGCTTCTGTTGTCTAGTGCCAATCTGTGGAAGAATTTGGTATTCATATCTCCTTCTTTTAACCATTGAATCCTTGATTTATGTTTCCATAGGGTCTCTTCTTGAGAACAGTGATTATGTCATTGCTGCGAGAGAATTTTTTCCTGCTCCAGAGCCTCAGCACTGAGGTTTCCTGTTGCGCCTTCTCTGTGGATCTGTTCCAGTTTATTCTCGAGGATTATCTTCTCCTCGAAGATGTTACCAAAGACAATTTTGTTCCATTCTTTTATTTTTTGTTTGGTTGTTTTTAACTTCTTTTGGAGATTGAACATTTTGGATCCACTGTGCTCCAAAGGTTCCGCCCACCATTTCTTTACCATTTCCTGGAAGTTGGGGTGGTCTAACCAGAACTTTTCAAACCGAAATGGTTTATTCCTAGGGGTACTTGAAACTTCAACAATGAGCGAGATAGGCCAGTGATCCGATCCCCCACTGGGAAGGATGTCTGATTCAACTGTGGTACCGTCCATTATGATGCTTTCTGAGATTAAGAATCTAACCAGGCGGGAGGCTATTAGCTTGTCACCTCCCCTTCGATTGTTCCAAGTGAAGGATCCAGTTTTGGGGTAGACATCAACAAGTTTGGCAGTTTCAATGAAGGTGGAGAAAGCTTCCACATCTCTGTTTAGTTTTCTTAGACCTCCTTTTTTTTCTAACAGGGTTGTTATCATATTGAAATCACCCCCCAAAATGCACTTTGAAACTGGATATCTTCTAATAATTTTATATAGAGCTTCTAAAAAAGATAATTTATCTTCTAGTTTCTGAGGGCTATAAATGTTGACATAGAGGAAGGAAACAGAGTTACCTATGGGTTGGAAGACGGTTGCCATGAAATGCTTGTTGGCTTCCGCCGAAAGCAGCTGGATTTCCCTTGAATCCTAGATGGTGGCGAGACCTCCTTCTCTGCCTTGACTTTCATTTTCTAGGACTTCCATGTGGTCTCCCAATTTTCTGCATAGATTGGTAATGTTGGGGCTACTGCATTTTGTTTCTTGTAAAAATATGATTTCTGGTTTATGACATTGGATCTTCCGCTTTAAAATCCTGTATTTCGCCTGGCTATTGAGCCCTATGGCATTCCACAAGATTATCTTCATAGAAAACTGATAATTATTGGAAGAAATCAAAGGCGGTGAGTGCCTTCATTTTCCCTGAGTTTAACATGATCATGCCTAACTCTTGTAGTGCTTCCCCACTTGTTTTCCGACCTCTTCTCTTCTTGTGATTGGAACTGGAAGTTTTCCATAGGGTGCTTTTTGAATGAGAAGTGTTGCCTTTCGCCACACCTAGCTTCCTGTTCTGCCTTTCCAATAATGGTCTTTTCCTTGCTATGAAGAGGTCATTAACTATTCTTAGTTCCTCCTCCGACGCGTTTTCTATCCCTTTGGCTTTCCAGTTCTCAGCCATTGCTGGTAGGTTCAGACCTTCTCTTGCTAGCGCATTCTCCCAGTCTTGTTCTTCGTTGCCGCCATCACTGGTTAACATATCCGTTTCTTCCTCCATATCCTCTATTCTCTCCTGCATTTGAACTTCATTGTTAAAGTTATCTGCATGCATATCCTTCTCTGTGGGTGTTTCTTTTTCTTCGTTTTCTGCTCCTGAAGTTGGAGCTTTGTGCTTTTCTTCTGAGCCAGTTTCCGGGTCTAGGAGCACAAACGGGTTGTTGTGGATATTTCTTTCCCCATTTCCTCTGCTATTCTTTCATATACTTGCTCTGTGTTTGGATTTGGGTTTTAGGAAGACTTCTGTGTCTTTGTGGGCTTGAACTGAAACGATTTCTTGCTCCTTCTTAAGCTTTGGGTAGTCTCTTAACAGATGCCCATGTTTGTGGCATTTTCGGCAGCAAAAGGGAATATGCTCATAGTCTATATCCTGAAAGTATTCCTCATCCCTGTATTCCAGCCAGAGTCCTTCGTGAAGTGCTCCGGAAACATCCATTTCAACGCAAATCCGGGCATAGGAAGTGTATCTTTTCTGGAGAGTTCCTTCAGAGTCTTTGATGAAAGTACCCAGCTTGTCACCTATTTGTTTCAGAGTAGTCAGCCCCCAGTAGTCTATAGGAAGAGAGAATAAGCGTATCCAGAATGGGACTTGGGTAAAGGATTCCTTCTACGGGGCAAAGTTCGGCTTCCAGGGTCTTAAATACAATCCTGCAGAAGCCATAAAATACGGGCCACCTTCAAAAATTTGATCCTTGTCTTCGAGGTTGGCGAAGACCACAGTGAAGAAGCCTTTGGCTCCTAGGTGAAGTTGAACATCTCCTCGAGGTTTCCAATGTAGTTTTATCCACTGACATAGAGCTCTTTCCGAGGGCCAAATACCCATGAACTTGCAAATGATAGCTCGTTCCGCCATGTGCTCCCTATAAGCTTGAATTTTTGGGTTCGTGATAACTACCCATAAGCTTTTGGTCTTTTTTGGTTTGCAGGCTCCACTGCTTGAAGAGAGTGTGTTGGGGTTTGAACTAGGTTCCCCCTCCTTTTCCGACCTACCTTGTCTGTTCCCAGTTTGCTTCTTTGCATCCTTCCCTTGTCGTTTCTTGTTTTCTGAGGAATTAATTATTACCAGAGTTTTGTCTTTATCTCCTGTTAGGTTATCAGTTTCTGCGCCTGAGCCCTGCTTTGTTTCTTTTGTCTTGTCAGTGTTCCCTTGAGATTGAACCCTGTCTCCACTACCAGGGTGATTGTTGTTGTCCAGCCCTGAGATTCTGACCCCTTCCTTTCTATCATTTTTCTGTTTCTGTAGGACTATTTGCTTGAAAGTAGGGGCCCCACTGGACCCCTCTGCCTCCATGCTACTGGTCAGCCCTTGACCTTGTCGGAGCAGGGCTTCGAGGCGAGAGAAGACAGCCTCCAGATCCGCGAGAAGCTCGGTTTCTTGACCAAAACACCCACGAGAGAGGCCTAGAATCCAGTATAAGCCCTAGTCAACGACTGCAAGGAGATCCGCGGGAGGAACTGAAACTAGAAAGAGTAGTTAAACCCTAGCTATCGCCATGAGAGCCGAGTCGTTGGAGTAGTCGTTCTTAACACATTTAACCTCTCTCTTTGCATTTGATAACATATTTTTTGCAAACATTATTTCATTCATTCATTCATAAATCCACAGAATATTTCATCTCAATAAATTTTCTCACAAAAATTTTGTTTACATAATATGAAGCAAGGTCAGGTACATAAATAAACATATAGCAATTATTCATTAACATATAAGATTCATTCATTCATTAATCATAGACACAAAATACTTCATCTCAAAAAAAATTATCCTCAAAAATATGTTTTCATAATATGGTATGTGATGTTTCTAATGATATAACTAGTACAATCATTTCTTTTTCTTTTTCTTTATTTTTGATAGTTTGGTTGTGTACTCATGAAATTGTTGAGGGTTTCAAAAGAGAGGTGGATCATCGTTTGTAACAAGAAATAAATGTTAAATTGATATTTTTTTGTTAGTAGTCATTAATAAAAATAGCATTAGACTTTTCTTTATCTCATGCACTAGTCGACATTGTTGGAATGGATGCCTTGTGCTCCTCTTCTGGTACATGATTCTCATGTATGACACTCTCTACCTTTGAATGTTTTATATCACAATTTACCACTCTTGGTAGATCTGATGCTCTAGTTATGGCCTAGGGAAACCCTTCATTTCTACACTTGGTCAAAAATCTAAAATATAGTGTTTTATTTCCTATACGCTACTTTTCCCTGTGTCAAAAACATGTACACACGGGTCAGTATATACCCAACCCATGTATATGTGCTAAAACACTTCAAAATAATAAATATCCTTAATTTTGGGTAGAGTTTATGGGTTTTACCTGTTACTCACCTACTATAGCCCATGGCCCAACTGTTTCCCATCTGAGAAAACTAATTTGGAGAAGTATAAATAAACCTCGATGGGAAGTCCTAAGGGGAGAAGAGATGAGATATTGATATTATAGTTGATTGATGCCTAATTGAGTCTAAAGAAATCCCTGTGCCTCCTGCACTCCCTAATATTTAGGAAACTCTTGTTTCCTCCTTTGAGATATCCTTCACCCCTATTATGCTATCCTTGTGTATGTTGATGGAGGAAAATTGCTGAGGCCGAGACAGGACAGATCCACTTAGAGCTATAGGAAGACTTAGGTTGTAGTTTTTTGTCTTTCATTTAGCTTACATCAATAAAGAAATGTTTTTTTGTTCCTGATATTTATCATGTTTATTCATTGATCCATGTTGTGTTTTGTTTATAAATCTTATATTAATGCGTAATCGTTCATTTTCTTATAAGATCTAACGTATATATCATGAATATTCTTTATGTTACTATTGTTTGATATTCTTTTCTTGAATATTTTACAGGTTTCAAAGGAATTGGAAGAATAAGAGGGTTTGAACCCTGCGGGATCTACCGAAACGTAGGACCTTTGAGTAAGGACACTATTCCCAGTTCAGTAGTTAAAGCATTTATATTGTTTGTCTATGTGTTTCTTACTACTATATGCCCTTCGCTTTCTTGGGGTTTTCAACCCAAGACCCTAGGGTGTTCCCACCCGCAAATGAATTCGTGACTCCACTAGGGAAAACGTTCTTATTTTTCCTAGTTTGGGTTGTCTGTTCTTGATCAGAGTTTGTTTTCTTGATTGCTTGCTTTTATAGTGTCATTGAATTATTACCTTCCCAGGCATCAAGTTTGATCTTCTGGATTAGGCCTTGATTTTTGCTTTCTCTTAATTAAGCCCTGTATACAGTTTTTTCTTGGGATATAATCATGTATATGTGAGTTTCCTATGTTTGAAATGCATGTGTCTGCCTCTGTGCCTTTACATAGTCACATATACATAACTTTGAATTGTTTTTTCAAAACCTTTTGCCCAGTTAGGTCTGTTTCATGTAACGTTTACTATTTTCTGGTCATCCACTATCAGTGAGTCTCCGTTCTCTTGCAAGTTTTCGTTTTCAAATCTCCTTCTTAGTGAAAAGCCTAGTTGGCCTAGGATTTCTTTTTGAACAAGTTTTTGGTTTGTGTCTTGGGTTCAAGGCTTCTGTCTGAAGTTCTTGGATGTTCTAGTTTTTGAAAAAAAAAGTTGGTTTTGATTTTGTTTATAACCCAGATTTCAAATTGATTTCCTTTGCTTTCCCATTTAGTTTCCCTTTTTGCTTTTTTTTCTTTTTGAGGGTCTCTTTGGAAACCTTGAGAATTTTTTCTTTCATGACATTTTTTTAGTTTGTTGAAGTCTTTTACTATTGTTCGGATCAGTTTGTACGATTTTGTAGTTATTCTTGTTTCAAGTTTCATTTATTAATGACTTTTATAACTTGCAAGGTATAAGGACTCGTTGTGCTTGTTTCTTGATCTTTGAAATTTAGTAGTTCTTTTGTTGACCTCAAATATTTCTTTATTTTTCTAAAAAGAAAACAACAAAAACATAGCTTTTGATTTTCCTTTTTCTAAGCTTTTGGTTTTTCGTTTTCATTTGTTTTTTTTGAGAAATTGTGATCTTTTTCAATTTGTTTTCCTTGTTTTTGGGGGAAGTTTGTTTTTTAATTTTTTTGCCCTCTTTATTGTCAAGTTGGATTATGGACCTTATAAAGAAGCACGTTTTCTTATGGTATGAGTATTCATAGCATCTTTCATTTTCATTTAGATTTGAATTAGGTTAGTTTGCATCATAAGCATTCTTAGTCTTTTTAGATTTTGAGTGTGTGTGAAGTGTTTTTGAAAAGAAAAGAAAAAATATATTTTCTCATAAAAGTTTTTTCGTAGAACGAAGTAGAAATCCATCTTCATCGAAAGAAAATAACTGCATGCATATAGTTAAGTTTCTATTGGTTTCTTTGGCATCGAAAACATCATTATTTTCAATCTCTTTATACCCTTGACTTAAAGAACAACCCTCTAAAATCAAGCGATTTAATAAAAATAACTGGGACTTTTTAATTTTTCATTAACAAACACCAACAAGTTTAAGTTCTTTAGGGACTTGGAATAAGTGAGTGGAGAGTTAAATCTCCAAGGTCATCCAAATTATTGAACAAATAGGTTGAATAATGAGTGAAGTACAATGTCGTTAGAAATAATGGGAAATCTCTGTCACTGGGAGTTAAGCACGAGGGAGGGTGAAGACAAGGAAGAGAGATACCCCCTCTCCTACTTATTGGATCTCGCCTCCCGATTGTTCCCCTTGACTTTTGATATGAAGTGGTGCCCATAGTTGCCTTTCCTAGGGATCACATAGGTTGCTATGGAGGGGAATCCTATGGTACCTAAGGCAAATGTTGCATCACATTCATCATTACTTTTGTAGGGTACCCTTGCGAAGCTTTGGTGCTTGCACTAACAAAGACTATTGTCTGGAGGTCAACGTAATTGTTTCTGTTACCTTCACCAGTAGGCCTGGGTCGTCATTATCCCGAACTATTTTTGGAAGGTCCTTATTTTTTGCTATCCTGTATTTTTGTGTCCAGTCCTCATCACCCGGAGCGGAAATACTTGGAAGTAGTTTGAGTGACTGTGTCTTTAGGGATTTTATAGAAAGTTCTCTTTGCTCCTAGTTATCCTAGCTTTACAAAATTTTAAGTCTTTATTTAGATTTCATAAAAATAATTAAAATTGGCTGATCAACTAGTTCATTGATCTAGGAGGCTTCATGGGCTTTCACCTACAAATGCTGAGCCTTCTCCTCAAAGGCGTAGGAGAAATTCTTCCAATGATTTTCAATAAGTAGCAGTAGACACATTGGGTGATCCTCTAGTTGGAGTTATTGATTCACAAGATAGACCTAGTACAAGCAGAGAGTGTGAGAGGAACACTCTAGTTCTTTCGAGAGTCCTCTTCCAGTAGGAAGATGTTATTGAGGTGGAAGAGCTTCTTATGTCTCTTTTGACTCCTCATTCTCCTTCAGCTCTTGATCACTTAAATGTTTTATTATACATCAATACTCCGACCAACAAGCCTTCGATCCGAGGTTTATTTTGATATTTTCGTTTGATGACCACTGCGGAGAGCATGGCTTCCACCATGAGTTCTACTAGTATGAAAACTCTTGTATCTGTACAAGGAAGAGGAATACCTTCCATTACCCCTAGCACTCCTACATTTGGCTCTACCTCCATTCCATCCTTGAGTGGGGGCACCCAAGCCTTTGCCTCTAGCATTGGCTTTTTCCCTTTTGGAATGTTGACCAACACAATTCCTTCGGTTCCATTGAGTATTCCATCAGCTACCTACATGTTTATGACTTCCATGGAAAGTGGGTCAGCTTCTTTCTAGGGTTTCCCTTTCAAGAGTGGTCATATACCCCATTCCAACCCATATTTAGGATCAACACATTTTTCCTCTATGGTTCAAAATTATAATCCCTTTCAAGGTTGGAAAAACCCTACCATTAGTGGGCTTCGAGCTAGGAATAAATCCTATTTCAACTAGTAAGGGAATAAGTCATACTATTATGTCAGTTCATTCCATAAATTTTCTCCCTATGCTCATGCATGGAAACCTTACCAAGGGCTCTCTGCTCCTTTTAACACCTCTCTAGGGGGAAATTTAATTGGAGACGAAACTTTTTTAGCAAGAGTTGGTCAAACTATGGTTTTTCCTAGACCATAAAGAGCTCCTTATGGTTTAGGTGGGTCTACAAATTACTTTCGGAAACCTAGTGCCCTCACAAATCCAAGGCATTCTTTTCATAACATTGGGAATTCCACCCACATTGGGTGGAACCGTTAAGGTCCTCTTCGACTCCCTTTTTTGGCAAGGTTAAACTTTCCAGATCTTTCTAAATTGACTAATGATCTGATTAGATATAACTCACTCTAGCCTCCGGTCCCAACCAAACTTCCCTCAGATATACCCAAATTTGAAGGAAATACTGGTGAAGATCCAGGTGACCATGTAACTACTTTCCACTTATGGTGTTCGTCAAACTCCCTGATAGATGATTCAATTAGGTTGATATTATTCCAATGTACCCTAACTAGAAATGCAAATAAGTGGTACATTTAACTCCTGAGTGGCAACTTCACTTCTTTTAGTGATTTGGCTACAATATTTTTCAACCATTTTCAATTGCATGTATGTTATGATGTTGCAACTGAGCTATTGGCTAATTTTCACCAGGATCAGGCAACCCACATTTCAGATCACATCCAGGAATGGAAGAGAAGGAAGAGGCTCATTAAAGCCAATATTCCACAAGAATCCCTTCTTGAATGATTTCTTAAATCTTTACAATCCGAGATCTCTAAGGATGTGTCACTCTCCAGTGTTTTCACCAAAGAACATGCTATTTTTAGGACCCATCAGTTAGAACTTATATATTCTCAATCTAGGGTTCTTCCAAAAATTATACCTGCTGCTCCTAGGTCCAAGGTTAATATAGCCAAGCCGAAACTTGGTCCCCATGCCAACGGGTTAGTTGGATCAATCGATGCTAACATGGCTAACCTACTAAATCAATTGTAGCATATATCTTTACAAACTTCTTCTTCTATGTAGGCATTGCCATTAGCACCTATGCCTTCTCAACATACGTCTATAAATTCCATCCAAACTTATGACCCCAAAGGAAACCAACAATCTAATGGGAAGAATAAAAGACGAGGTAGGAAAAAGAACCATGACAGGAAGGGAAATGAAAAAGAACAAGGCAAGGATGTCGGAAGGGGTGGAAAAGAGTCTAAGAAAAAAGTAAAATTTCCATGCAAGTTGTGCAATGGAGATAATTTGACTAATTTTTGCCCTAACATCCAAGATGCTCAGTGCTAGTTGGTTCAATGAGGGTCTTCTAGCTCCAAGGTTGTCCTAACTAACCCTTTTCCCCAAGGGAAACAGTTACTTGCTGGCACGAACTCTAGTACTTGTACCCCCACAGGGGGCAACTAGGAAGGGGATAGTACATCAAATATCTACATGACGAGTTCACATATTGACGTTGCTACATGATCACGTGATCATGGTGAACAATAATCATCTAAGGCTAAGTCTGGTTCCGATGCTTTAGAGCCACTCCATATCAAGAGGCCTTTTGTTGAGTTTATAACTTGGATTTCGAAAGGATCCACAAAATGGTCAATCATTAACCCTAATGCTAAGGTAGCCCATAGATACTTGATTGTAGAAGATCTGGCTCAGAGTCCTTGTGCTATGTCAGTGTTAGAGGTACTCCACTTGTTCCCTGCGCAAATGAGTGCATTAATCACTGCAATTGGAGTAGTTGATCCAAAAAATTCTCTTGTGCTTACATTCAATATGTCAAACATCAAGAAGAGATTCCTGCGTCATATGGATTTCCAAATAAATTCTACATATCAAAATACCAATACCTTTTGAACTATAACTGATGAGGGATATTCCACATGTGTAATGTCCATATCATGTTGGAATGCTATTGGATCACCTCAAGTTGTTCCTTCACATACTCTATTGACAACATTTGATGGTCATTCTCATATGCCACATGGGATTATTCCAGCCTTTCCCATCTATGTTGGGGGAAAGGTGGTGAATATTGAAGTAGAAATAGTCGATGTGAATCTGGATTACAACCTCCTTTTAGGTAGGAATTGGGTTTATGAGATGGATACTATTGTATCATCGTTATTTCGTATCCTTTGTTTTCCTCATGAAGGGAGAATTGTGAAGGTTGATTAGATGGATTTTTCTCCCGGTGACTCCCACGCATCTCCTGAGTCCACTGTTCCATTAGTGGATAATCCCAAGCAAGCTATAGAGAATTTAGGAGTTTGAATGTACTATTCCTTAATGGGAACCTTTGATCTTCCTTCTCTTTCAGCTAGAATTAATACTATTTCATCCTCCAAGGCACATTCTCGAAGAGAGTTCTTTAGAACTCATTATTTTTTAGACCCTTTGCCCTTACCCTCATCCACAACCACATTAGATGAGGGGTAGGTAGGTGGAATGGCATGTCCTATGTCTACAACAGAAATTTCTTTTTAGTCTATTTTTAACTATGCAGACTCCGATCCTACTCCTTTTTCACCAGAGGAGTTGGATGGGGATGTGGCTCCGGCTTGGACTCTAGATTCGACTTCTGCTTAGGATTGCTTAGACACTATCTTGCCATCTGAAGAAGCAATTATTGAAGAAATCATGGGTATTGAAAGAGAATGGAATGATTTGTAGCATCATTCATATTTGATCCCTCATTTGCGAGAAGTAGAATCAAGTTTGTCCAGTCCTTCTACTAGTGATGTTCATGCAGTTTCAGACCCTTTAACCCCAACACAATTTTATATTGAAGGTAACACGTCTGTTATCTCACAAACTGTTCTGATGAACATCTCTAGGCATCCCAACATTATTGAAAATGTCTTCACTGGAGCTGACTGTTCCCTTAAATAAATTCAAACTTATATCGATCTCTTTAAATATTTTCATGATGTGTTCGCTTGGTCTTATGAGGAAATGCTTGGAATAGATCCATCTATAGTTCAGCATGAGATCAAGACGTATGAAAATGCCAAACATATTCGTTGAAAACTTTGACATGTAAACCCTAGAAATGCAGCAACTATCAAAGTTGAAGTCGAGAAGTTGCTTAAGGAAGGTTTCATATACCCTGTTCCTTTAAGTAAGTGGGTCTCTAATCCAGTCCCCGTAGACAAAAAGCAAGGAAAAATTCGCGTATGCATTAACTTTAGGGACTAAATAAGGCTTTTCCTAAGGAAAATTACCCCACACCCTTTATTGATCAGATTATTGATGAATGTGCGAGTAATGAGTTTTTTTTTGTTTATGGACAGATTCTCTAGTTATAATCAAATTACTATCCATCCAGAGGATCAACACAAGACAACTTTTATTTGTCCTTGGGGTCCACTTGCATACAAAAAGATGCCTTTTGGCCTCAAAACTATTGGAGCTACTTTTCAACGCGCCATGTCATATGCTTTTCACAATATCAAGCACATTATCAAAGCATATATGGATGATCTAGATTCTCGTTCTCGAAAGAGAATTGATCATCCTAAATATCTTTGATTGATTTTTTAACGATGACATTTTTATAAAATCTAGTTGAATCCGAATAAGTGCATTTTTTCCATCACATCCAGTCAGTTGTTGGGATTCATCATGTCAATAGAGTGGATTCATGTAGATCCCTTCAAGGTTGCAGCAATACTTTAGTTTCCTCTCCTGTCTTCTATATGTCAAATCCAAAGTCTCCAAGGAAAAGCAAATTTCTTGAGCAGATTTATAGCCAATTATGCTGAGATCACAAAAGCATTTATGTTATTGCTTAAGAAAGGGGTCCCATTTTTATGGGATGATTTCACACAATGATATTTTGATGCTTTGAAAAAAGAATTAACCTCTGCTCCTTTGTTGATTCCAACTTATTATAGTAGATATTTCCTCTTGTATCTCTTTGCAGCAGAATCAACTATTGGTATGGTTCTAGTTCAAGAAGATGATGCTTTGTGTGACCATGTAATCTACTATCTGAGTTAAGGCTTGATTGGTCCTGAAACGTGTTATTCTCCCATTGATAAATTAGATTTGGAAGATTTTCATACTATCAAGTGGCTTAGACATTATATTCTATTTCAAAAAACTTTTTTCTTAGCAGCCGTTAATCCATTTCAATTTTTTCTAAGTAGGCGAGTGATTGGGGGGGAATATGATAGATGGATTTTCATTTTACAAGAATTCGACCTCGAATTCATGTCAGCTAAATCTAAGAAATATTGAGTATTTCCAAAGTTGATCTTAGAGTTGCCTTGTGAGGTGTTATCACTCAGGTTGTCCCTAGGCTCCTGTAGGGATACGGTCGAGGTAACCACAAACTAATCTTTGGATTGCAGGTTCTAGCCCACCTGCAATCAGAGAGGGCTCTCTCTTTATGATTTAACTTTGTTGATAATTATTTTAGGCTAGTTGTTGGGTTCAAGGTTCTTGTGTGTTTGGTTGGAAGGAAAATGCTTTCCAACAGAGAGGCAATTCATGAAGTGATAAGTTTCAAACCATTGGGCATGGAGTCATGGGTCAGGATTGCGATTGTGTTTTCTTGGTCACAAGAGGAATATGGAGCGGGATAGCTGCACATAACACAACTTTCAACTAAAAGATGAATGACATGTAAGGAATGAGAGGCACTTAATAATCTCTCACTCAGCTTAACAGAGGCAAGGGATGATCTCTATCTAGGGGCAATGAAGAATCCCTGGCTAACTGTCATGCGTGATGAGGTTAGGACAAACATGAGCCATATGGAATTCATATTTATGCCTATACAAATGAAAACATAAAGAAACAACAGAAATTGAGCATAAAGTGTAATTGAACAAATTCTACGCTAATCTTCTTTTTTGTTGTTTAGATGGTAACTTATGAATGGAAAACAGAGGTAAGAAACACTTATTGAGTTATGCAATAGCACAAGAATTCCATAATCACGCTTCAACCGTTAAGCACAGTGAACAATCCATTCTCCAAAGCTCATAAGCAGTCTTTGATTATAGAAACTATCAAGTATTACAGTGTGAGTCTCCTCTGGAGCAAAATCAGCTAAGGATAGTTTGTCAACCAACCAACCACTAATACAGTCTTGAGGGTTGTTTTTATAGTGCAAATATCTCAAAATATATATTACAAATGACCTAAAACAGGTATGCAAAAAAATCTTTCTAAACCTAAAACTGTGCCAAAATTAAATGCAGGTAAATATCTATTGAACTGTGTCAGAGGTAGCTGGATCAAAAACAGTGTAATGTGGCCCTTGGTGGCTCGATGCAGTACTGCTGGAATAACTATGCTTTGGGATTTGCAGTTCTGATCTTGTGTGAGTTAAATGTGCAATAATCGTGATTTGAGAGCCTTTAGCAGCTTCGTCCTTTTCTTTGACTTTGCTGGAAGGTGTTTAATTTTCACCTTCTTTGGGCCACTGCTAAGATCTTCGCTGATACTCTTCGCCGCTACATTGATGGTCTTCGCCACTTCCTGATACTCTTTGACGTGATTTCCGTCTGCATATTTAATCTGATACTCTTTAATCTCTCTTCCTGGTCTCTCTTTATCTTCAAATTCATTTCATCTGGCAAAATCGGGCAATTTCGGGCTTTTTCGGTGCAAAAAGGGCCAAGGAATCAGAAGATTCCCTAAAGATTCCCCAATATGGTCCATTTCCCGTAGCGATGCGTGATTAGCGCTTCGCGCTAATCGCGCATCGAAAACTGCCCTCATTTCTTATTCCAAAGCTCTGAAGCTCGACTTTCGCGCTTGCACATTTTTTCCTTTCTTTCGGCTACTGACATCAGCATGACGTCAGCTATACGGCGGATTACATCAGCGAGGTGACGTGGCGGGGTGATGTGGAAATGATCTGGTCGGCAGGGCGACTCATATGTTACTGCGATGCGATATACTACTTTCGATGCGATCGCAATATCGCATCGGCGGAGAATGAGAAAGTATTTATTTTGGAAATGTGATGCTTGCAACCGTCGATCGCCGATATCGCGATAGCGCATTAGGCAAAAAGGAATTAAACAACAGCGAGCATAATACCCTTGCGACCTGCGATTGCGATAATCGCATTGGGGAGGATTCACCAGGATCGGAAGAATGTTGAGGCAATCGGTAAGGGTTTATTGCGATCGGAAGGAGTGAGTATGTGCTTTTGAAGAGTATTTGAGGCCTCGGAAGGGGTCCAATAACCTAGAAAGGAATTTTATGCTTTGGAAGGGGTCCATTGCATTAGAAGATGGTTTGAAGGGGTAGCATGAGGGTTCTTGCCAAGTTTCAGATAAACTGAGCAATTCCTGGGGGTATTTATGGTTACTTTCAACCAGAGGGAGGGGATATATACATAAGGGGATTATTTACATAGTTTTAGTAGGGGGATGGGGAAATATAGGGAGTTAAATAATAATGTCATTAGTAAATATGGAGATGACAAGAAAGCGCTAAGTTTCAGAGATCTTAGGCTTCAAAAGGGGAGATAGAGCTTTGTAGAGAAAGTATGGATCCTCCTTGAGTGAAGCAGGTCTTCACCCAGGCTAATGACATGGATAATGATGAAACTAAGAGACATCAAGCAGATCTTGACCTCTTTTTTGGGGAAATTAGTTAATGATTTGGGGAAGAGGAAGAAAGTGAAGTTAGTTATGTCTGATTTGAACTTCCTCCATATGAAATGGCCTGATGACTGTGACCTGAGTAAAGATGATACTTTAAAAAAATGGAAATGAACAGAAATCAAGATTCTGCAACCTCAAAACTACCTACCCAGCCTAATTACCTAACATTTTTTCTTCTTTTGTTTTGGGTGCACTTAGACTTGCAGACCCAACATTTCAATTTTTTATTTTTATGCCTTCCCATCTACAAACTACCCTTATTTCTTCCAAGGGCCCAGATTAAGCAGTTGGGCTCCTTTGTTTCTCTACCTATCTAAGAATCTACCAAGATTAAGCTGTTTGGATAGATTTTCATTCTCTATATTCTAAAATAGGAAATTGAAACCTAGGGAGACCAAGATTAGGCTGTTTGGACCTCCCTTTAGCTGAGAATTGTACAAAACTGGAATGACTCTTCAAAATTGGAATGCAGTAGATGAAATTTTAGTAGCCTTCTTTCCTTGGTGACTGTTTAGCAAATATGGAGCATTGCAGCATGCAAAATATGACATATTTGGCCTGTAAAAATGTCAATCATGAAATATGAGTAACCTGCTGCAGCAGGAGGCTAACAATGGCTCCACTTGGGGATGGCTTCTCCTTGTGAAAAGCCAAGAACAACAGGTCATATTGCCTTGATTCTTCTGTTATTGCTGTGCTTTAAAACTTCTTAGTACTGACTGTTGGATTGATTTGAACTTTTGGACTACTAACAACACTTTCCCTTAATTGTTTTGTTGTTAGATTGTAAAGCACTGCCTGCTTTCTTCTGCGTGCTTTAGTATCTAGAATGTTGCAAAAATAAACTGAAGTGCTAATATATACAAGCATTTATGTACAAAAAATAACACCACGTGTTCTTCTCGGTCAAAAGGGGTCATGGTAATGTTTTAACATTCGGCCATTCAAAGAGCCTTCTTTAGCTGCGCTGCCATCTAGGGTTTTGAGGAAATATGTGTTATTGCCTTGCATTGTGCTGATAGTGTATGGTCCTTTCCACAGAAAATCGAATTTTGCATGTTTGCCCTTGTCTTCTCTTCGTGAATCCCATCTCAGGACTTTGCTGCCCACCCAGAAATCTTTTGCTTTAGCCTTCTTATCAAACATCTTTTTGAGTTTTTCTTGCAGCATTTGTGCTCTGTCGTAGACTTGCTCTCTGGTTTGCTGAAGATGAATGGTTTAATTAATTCTTTTATGTATGTCATTTGGTTCTGCCTGAATTTCCTGCAACAATTTAATAGTAGGAATGCCCAAAGATGAATTCATAAGGGCTCATCCCAATGGATTTCTTGGTGGAAAGTCTGTCTGCCCACAAAGCATTTGTGAGATTCCTATGCCAGTTCTTTTTGTTTTCCTCCAGTAATTTCTTTATGATATTGATGACGGTTTTGTTCGACGATTCGGCCAAGCCATTACCTTGAGGGTAGTAAGTTGTGGAGTGGCCCAAGGTAATGTGGTATTTATGGCAGAAGTTGATCATCTTTTTGGATTTGAAGGCAACAGCGTTGTCAGTGATTATTTTCTCAGGGCAGCCAAATTTGGAAAGGATATTGCTCTCAAGGAATTGGATAATGGTGGAGTTGTTGGCTTGTCTACATGGAATGGCTTCAATCCACTTAGTGAAATAATCGGTGGCTGTTAAAATCCACTTATGTTGGCCTGAGGAAGAGGGATGAATTTCTCCAATGAAGTCGAGACCCCATTGTTGAAAAGGTTTCTCGGTTGAAATGGGCTTAAGGGGCAAGGGCAGTAATTTTCTTTTTCGTTCAAAGGTTTGGCATTTGTGGCATGAAACATCAAACTTCTTGACATCTGCAAATAGAGAGGGCCAATAATAACCAGCCCTTAAAATCTTCTCAACCGTGGAATTCCAATATAAGTGTCCTCCATAGTCCCCTGCATGGAATTTTTTCATGATGCTATTAGTTTCATTCATGGTCAAACAATTAAGCAAAAAACCTTCATGATTTTTCCAAAACAAAGCACCATTTATGACACAAAACTTTGAGGTTTTCATCCTTAAAAATCTTTTCTTGGTTCTGGACAATCCTGTGGGAGCACACATTTTTAACAATTCAAAGCAAATATCAGCATACCATGGGGATTGCAAAAAGGTTTCACTGATCTGTGGAGTCGCCAGCTTCGGTTCATTGTCCAGTTGATTAATGTCTAAGGCTTGGAAGTTTGTTTCGGACATTAGTTTGGCTAAACCTTGTCCCTTTATCAGCTTGGTGGGTTTTATTTCAATGTTGTATTCAAGGATGCTGGCAATCCACTTGCGTCTTTTGCCTTCTAGTCCCTCTTGAGTTAATATATCCTTTACAACAGAGTTAGGGACATAGGCAATCACGTGCGAGTATAAGATGTAAATTTTGAAATCTTTGATGGCTTTGACCAGGGCATAAGCCTGCTTTTCTATAATCTGATATTTCAAGGGTGCATCTCTCAAAGCTTGGCTGAAGAAAGCAATTGGATTTTCGTTGCCTTGATCATCTTTTTGCAGGACAATGGCTATAGTCTGCTCAGATGCAAAGGAAAACTTGATAAGATCTTTGTCAAATTGAGGATTGGTGAGGATAGGCGTTTGAGTCAAGGAAGTTATTATACTCTCAAAAGCCTGCTTGGTTTCAAGAGACCATTTTACCTTAGCATCCTTCTTCAACATGTTGCTCAATAGCCTTATTAGCTCAGCTAGGTTTGGGATAAATCTCCTTAGGAAATTGATCTTTCCAAGGAATGCTTGCAGTTCCTTTATGTTTCTTGGATAGGGGATTTGAAGGATAGCTTGAATTCTTTCCGGGTCAACTTTTATCCCATCTTTTGATATGATATGGCCTAGAAGCTTGCCTTCCTCAAGGGCAAATAGGAACTTCTTGGGATTCAAGGAAATGCCATATTTCCTGCATGTCATAAAAATTTGCCTTAAGTGCTTAAGGTGCTCTTGGTCAGATTTGGAGAATGGGGTAAGATCATCAAGGTAAACAACAAGGAAATCATGTATCTCCTTGGAAAATGCAATATCCATTGCCCTTTGAAAGGTAGCACCATCAATTTTCAGCCCGAAAGGCATTTTAACGTACTTAAATGTTCCTCACGGTGTGGTAAAGGTTGTCTTGTCTTGGTCGTCCGGGTGAACAAGTATCTGATTAAATCCTGAAAATCCATCTAGTAAAGAAATTCTAGAGGAACCCACTACTCTCTGTAAGATATGGTCCATTTTGGGCAAAGGGTAGTGGTGTTTTAGAGAGACCTGGTTTAAATTTCTCAAGTCTACACACAGTCTTATCTCTCCTGTTTCTTTCCTAGTGGGAACTAAATTAGATACCCATTCAGAGAATCTGATGGGTGCAATGATACCTGCTTCAAACATTCTGTTTATTTCTTTTTCGATAAGGGGAAGAAGCATGGGGTTGATTCTTCTAAGTTTCTGTTTGAATGACTTTGATTTGGTTTTAAGGGAATGGTATGTTGAATCACTGAGGTGTCATAGGACTTCAAGTCCTCATAACTCCAGGCAAATACATCTTGGAATTCTTTGAACAAATCCACGTATTTCGGTTTTTGATCAGGGGGTAGATTTTTGGACAACTTAATCATTCTAGGCCGCTCTGTTGTTGCTATGTTGTGTTCTTCTATAGCAGCATTCAGAGGCTCCATTTTTGGCTTTTTGGGCACATCATTGTCATCAAACATGTCTTCTAATGGAGTAAGGCCGACAGGTAGAAAATTACTGTTTAGATCAATAAACTCATCTTCTGCTTTGGTTGTTTCCTGTAAACACGTTTGTTTCAACTGCTCTATGTTTACGTTGTTAAACACAGTTGGGTTAAGGATTTTTCTAGCTGTTGTAGCTATTATAGCTGGGTGATTTTCTTCTGTTAGATGTTGGAAATCGTTCATGGCATCCATGTCAATGTTTGTGTTGGAAAATTCGCCCTCAAGGGTTAGGAAATTGTTAATCTAAGCATCATTTTGAAATACTTGCCAATCCTTAACATTGTTAGAGACTGAAGGTCTGTGTTTTATTTCAGCGGTGAAATGGTGATTTGGTTCAAAGGGAAGCTTGCATGTGCTAGCAAAAGTTGCTAGACTGTAAGCATGAATATTATGATCTCTTGAAATTTTGGCAAGCCTGAATTCACTGAGAGAATTTAGTATTTCGGTGGCAACAGCCCTGTAAGCTCTCATTCTACTTTCATTAGTAACAAAGATACCTTTCATTTGTTGTATAATCAAGTCGGAGTCACCTAGGATGGACACTTTTGTAGCTCCTAAGGCTTTGAGCAGTTTAAGGCCTAAGAGAAGAGCTTCATATTCTGCCATTTTGTTTGTACATATGAAATTGAGTCTATAGGCATGGCCTTCTGCGTGATTATCATGTGTATTGTAAATCCATACTCCTACCCCTGCTCCTAACTTGTTAATAGAACCATCAAACTCCAAATACCATGTGTTTTCTTGTTTGAGGTTTGTATTGAGAGTTTCAGTTTTTTGAGGATTGGGCAGACTTAAAATTTTTGTTTTGGGATGTTCTTCTTGTTGTTTGTTGGTTACCTTGACTGTTGAAACAATTTCGTGGGTATTGGCAACCGATTCCTCATTGATGTATGTTTCTTGTTCCAAATATAACGACTTATCATCAGTTTGAGGGTTGGTGTTATCATTAAATAAAATAAAAGAATCCATATCGGAATGGATTGAGTAAATTGGAAAATTTTGGGGCTTTTCCTCACTGCTTACCACATACTTCATTAATGTTTCTCTATACAATCTCTTTGGTTGCCCAAAGACAGAGAGGTCGAGTTGAAGGGATCCTTGGAGTTTTGCTCCCCATGATCTTGATAGGAGCATGCCATACTTTGTGGGAATGTCAACAACTACTATGTCCATTAGGATTGTCTTGTTGGGGAATTGGACTAGAGACACACAAAGGTCTTTGATCAAGCCTAAACATTTGACTTGACTTGAGTCAAAGGAATATATATCTTTGTACGGTCTTGTGACATCAAGGTTCAACCTTTCCATTACAGCTTTGGGCATAAGGTTATGTGAGGCACCTGAGTCAAACATAGCATTATGCAATACCTTGTCATGTATGTGCAAACTAACATAAAAAGGTGGAACAGGTCCATATGTTTTTTTTCCATTAACTTCTAGACCAAACAGCAGCTCAGGGGCATCGTCTAAAACATTTACATCATCCCTTACCTCTGGTAGTTGAAGTGACCTTTGAATTTGTTGCCTATATACATCATGTTTGGCAAGTTCTGATAGGGGAATGGATATCTTGAGTTTTCCAATCCCTGCTTTTAGAGTGAATAGTTTTTCCGATGGGTTCTTGGCGTTGATAGCGGCAGATTTCTCTTTTTGAGGCATACTCTATATGTTTTCTTTTGGAATGTCAATGTTATGATGAATGGTAGTTTGTGGTATTTCTTCTTTGGGGAGATTTTTTGGAGTGTCGTTCAGATTTTATTTTGGGGAGGAAGGAGGTAAAGGCCGATCAATAGGAGGCTGTGTGTCTGTTATGTCCTCCATAGTTACCTGATGCGGGTTTGGGACAGAGTTATCAGCTGGTTGAGTTATGGTGTCATTGCCTTTAATTTTGTTGGGTTATTTGCTATCTTTTGTTCTGCTAGATGTAGGGACATCAATGTTCCTTGTTCTCAATTTGTATTATTTGTGTACCTCGTACAGAGCAGTATCATAGCCTTGTTTGAAATCGAAAGACTCTCCCGACTTGGTGTGAAATTGTTTTACATTAGGGTATTGTCAGTCCTCTTTAGCCAGAAATATTTGCTGTTCATTTTCTGAATCTATCAGGTTCATATGAGTCCCATCTGTGGTCTCACTGGATGTAGATGCCTCCGCATAATTTTCTTGGAAAGGAGGCCTAATATCATGGTCGGGACTCGCCCTTCCAGCGTTTGTGTTTGGAGTTTTTCTGAAATTCGGATTCCTTATGGCACTAGGTTGTTGACCTTCCCATGAAGTTTTCCTCTCAACATTGTCTACTCTGTCTCCCAGCCTGTGGATGCCACTGATAATAGCATCTAGCTTCTGATCGAAGGCTGAGGGTTCTTCCTTAAAGGTGGTTCTTCTCTCAGTTCTGGCTCTGTTTCTTTTAGCAATTATATTTTCCTCCACACTAACAACAACATCTTGCATTTTTGCAAGGCTTTGAGGGGCTCTTTGTTGACAATAATACTGAGAGGGGGGGTGAATCAGTATTATTTAATTCTTTTACCAAATCTTTATTATTTATACTTTGACTTATTTTTGCATACCAATACCATAAATAATGAGCATGAACAAGAAAATCAGACAGTCACATGAAAGAACACCAGATATAAGGTGGAAACCCAATGTGGGTGAAAACCACCTGTTGCAATATGTCTCTATCTTCTT